>JAUYWI010092554.1:0-12145 GCA_034780595.1 Parotoplana pacifica | reverse complement strand
AATTGAAGGACCGGGCAGCAAACCGAGAAGGATGGAGAAAGTGGATGCCATAGAATTGAACCTGCCTAATAACTGATACGGCAGAACACACACTATATATAGTTAAATAAATAGTCGTAAAAGTCAAATGTGTTTAGAGGCTTCACAAACTACGAATAATTATACCTGTATACGTATATATGTATTTTATAAAAAACATTCTGTAATCAATGTAGAAGATCAAGATGGTATTGATATTTTAATAAATTGAATATTATAATACTACATCCATTAGTTCCTTGTAATTTGACTAATAATATATGGCCAAACAAATAATTGTTTAAACCTAATATTTAATACGGTTTTTGAAACATGAAATTTATGCAGCACCCAAATGTAAACTTACCTAGCCATAATAAAAACTCAAACAGTTCCTGTGGTACTTGAATGGTTGGGTTGTTTGTCGCAGCCGAAATCGGGTCGACAAGCTAAAAGAAAATAACAAGTCAAACTGTGGATATGTATGTATATAGAACAAATTTTATATTCGAAAATATGATACAAAAAAATGATACAAAAATAAAGGAAATATATTAATATAAAATATATGCTTGTTTTTTTAAAGATTCATTTACAAATGTGATGAATATAATAAAACTTTATAATGATTTGATTAACAAATTAAATCTTTCTAGGGCTGACACTAAATATTCTCCAAATAGAATTTGATAGAAAGGTTGGATTAAATGTAAACAAACGCCCTGCAATTGTTACCAAAGAAAAAAACACGAAAATATCCATGGTTGACATTATTTAAATTTTCTTAAGGTTTCTAAGCCATTCTATTTTGTTTTAATCTTGTCAAATGTGTTCCTATGTATAAGTATCTTCTTGGAGTCAATTCCTACTACCCCAGGTAGTACTCCAGACCTACTACCACCAGGGAATACTTCGGCCCAACTACCACCAGGATGTACTCCGGCCATACTACCACTATATTTATACCGCCACTATCACTATGAGAGACATTCCAAATTGTGTCTTTTAGTTTGGTCAGTTTAGCCACAGTCATATATTTTCTACTACACTTCGGTGTTGTAGGTTTATTTTCAAGACAGATTTCCTAGTGAAAATAGTAAAAAAATTGTCAGCAAATATATCTTTTAAACCAAAACAAACTTCAAACAATTCAAAATGTAAATATACTTACTAGGTACATTGTCTAAATTTTAATATCAAAAGTTTCCTAAAGGAAAAGACTAATAAGTGCATAATCATGTTTCTATTTACTATTGTCAGAATTTTTAGTATCTTCTGTATGAAAATAAAACATAATACCTAATAGAAACTAGGCACAAAAAGCGTAATCCAAATCAAAACGAAAGATGTAGAAAAGTCAATGAATGCTTCTTCAGTATTGAATAATAATTTTGTAATATTAAAATTCGCATCAATTTAAAAAATATAAAATCCTTTTGCCAACAATCAACTGAAAGAGACAGTATCTATTTATTTCTATTCGTATATTGATACCTAACATATATTAAAGCTACATTTTTTATATACATATTTTATTCTATTGGTTCAACAAAGGTTTAACAATTGAGACCGTTTCTAGGCAATTCTAACTAAATCATTTTAATTGTGTCTATATAAGTACAAGGACTAATTAAAAAAGCTAACAATTGCAAGTTTCATTGTTTTCTCGTTTATTTGATCTTTTGTATCTCCAATTTTTTGTTACTTAGCAAATCTAAATATATATAACATTGACTTTCTGAATAGATACGTACATATTTTAATATGCAAAAATCTAAAAAGTTACTTTTGATAAATTAAAATAGACACGTTCTATGTTTAATTTAACGAACTTTTAAACTAAACACAGCAAAAGTTTGAGTGCACAAAAAACATAAAATAAATGAAATGTTCAAACTTATCGTGTAGATACCAGTCCACTTTTTTTTGTATTTAAAACATTTAATAAAAGATTTAAAATAAGTAGCACGTACCTATATATTTTTGAAAAAACACAATTGAGAGTATATAGACAATGTGTTTTTAAAAAATAAATTTATTGAAATTAGTACCTATATCATATGTTTCTAGATGATATTTATAATGACAATGGTGTTCCCATCCATTTCAGTCAAAAAGAGCTTAATTTTGACAAGGATGCTACGGTTATCAACTTAGAACAAAATTCAATTATAAAACTCCTCAACGAAAAACTAAGGAAGAATTTTCTATTAGTCACATTAAGACCATTTTCTCAACAGGACTCAACGTGAAGAATGGTAAATTTTCACATCTTTATTATGAAATACATAGTTTAATTTCTATTTTCTTTCTGATTATTTTTTTCGGTTCTCTTTTTATTGTCTTTTGACTTTTTTCTTTCTGTAAAACATTTTGTATTTTGTTGATTTATGTATACCAATTTAATTCCTTGTATTGGTTTCTGGATACCAACAGTTTTTGTTGAATTTTATATCTATGATTTGTTGATTTCTGTTTAACAATTGTTTCTATGATTTTTCAAATAATAAACAATTGAGAAAGGTACATCGTACCGAAATATTACCAAACTTAACTATTTATTTCTTTATGCAATTTATGTATAATTTGCTAAATAAATTTCTACATAAACTAATCATGTTGTTGTTAGTCAATAAATAAAAGTATTTTAATTTTTAAAATAATTTTTTATTGTTGATACGTAGGTATAGAATTCAAATTATAACCTAGTCGTTCCATAGAAAATGTTCATACATGAATACTTAATATTTAGTTATTATTATAAAATTTAAAATTAAGAAGCCGGTCTTCGCAAAAAAAATAACTGACTATGTATATTTGTTTCTCTGTTAAACAGCACTACAAACTACTCAAGGTATTAGATAGCTATTTGGGAACGTTTTATAATAGTATACATAATTTATCATTGGTATGTCATTTTTAATCAATATTTTTAACTGAGTACATTATCTTCAATAGTACAGCAAAACCAAATTATAAACAACATATTTAATATGGAAGAAAGTTTCATACTAATAAATTAGAAAAATAGTTAGTTTAAAGTGAATTTACTTCAATGTAATTGCTTCCACAAATTTCCTTCTGTTCCTCCTATTTTTGAAGTTATCTGAAGATAGCAATCCAAACCAAAAGGAGTATATGTTATTAATATACCTATATACATAGATATGTACAATAAATTAAATCTATTAAATACAAATTTCTATTGATACAAGAAAAAAAAGTTGTATAAATCAACAATATCGATTTCTGATTAGATGACAAATTATCTAATTTAATTGGATATTTCTTTAATGATGGTCAATATTTTCGTGAATATAAGAAAAAATATATTAAATAACAAATTAGTGTTTAATTCAAAGTTTATATACCTGTTGTAAAATAGCGTATGCAGTGGGGGAGGGGGGTTCAATTCAGAGGAAAGGATTCTTTGAGGGGTGATTCGTCTTTTATTCACTTCGTCTAAAATTTCTAACTTTTCTTTTAGAATTAGAGTACGTTGTTTCGACAAGATGACTACAAAAATTATGAATTCATTGGGTCTGTAGGTTTCAATAAATATGGTTGCATTGCGCAATAAAACGAGGTTATCCATTAAACAATTGGATGAATTTGAAAAAAAAGGTTGGTTTGCGTAATGAAATGTTGGCTGATTCATTGTGCATAGGTAGCGGTTGGATTTCGTAATCAGATCAAACTTTTCGCCAAATTAGATTTCAACTGCCCTAATGATGAGTGGATCAATTTTATCTTATCAGTTTCAGCTTGGCGAGTTGGCCTTGTTATAGGTTACGCGAAGTTGGCTGTATTAGAGAAAACTGTTTTGCATAAGGCTCATTGCTCCTTTACCCAATAATAATTTTATGAGAAACATTTTTCTGGCAGTTTTCTTCTCAAACAGCACCTCCCAACGACTTCAGAACTTTAATTATATATTTTTCAATATACAATAATAGGTAGGTCACAGAGTAATAATTAGACAGAGATCCGACCTTTTAACATTGTGGAGATTAGGAGAAAAAGCATTTTTTGTGCATAAGTATTTTAAACCTTAAAATGTGTTCAAGATATTTCAGATTTATACCTCAATTACCTTGCACACAATTTGATGCTTTTCTCAACTATATGTAGAATGAAATCTTTACTACAGCAAACATACAAAATTGAAAAATATTAAAATAATAATTAAAATCTTGCAAGCCTTCGACAGTACTAACACTATAGAAATGAATATAATCTAACTAAAAGATATGTAAAAACATAGAGCAACAACTTTTCAAGATCAAATCAAAACTATGTAATCATGTGCATCTTGTTTTACACCCAAGCCGAAGCATGATAAGATGGTCAGTCAAGCTTGGTGATGGAAAGTACTGTCTAGTTCATCCAAAAATTAAAATCTATAAAACAGTCTAGTCAGAATTGATAAATGTAAAGTTATAAAATGCAAAACAATAACAAGAAACAAGGTGCTTCAGTTCAAAAATGGTGAGTCGGACCTCTGTATAGTTTACTTTGTGAGGTAGGTACTATTCTTAATTTAAAAAGGCTGATACACAGACAACATTTCACCAAAAGTCAGATTCGGGAGCGTCCAGTTTTTTATTTCTACTCAAAAAGACAGTTTATACTTCAAAAACGGGAAAAATGCAATTCTATATAAAATTGGGTTCAACCTAATTCTCTTGTGGAAAATGTTTTTTTTAGTTATGACTTCTCTCTGAATTTTAAAAGTTTAAAAATATGTAATATTAAATATATGAAATGAATTGTAAAATTGATCATTTTTTGTTTCTGTGTAACTTAGCTGTTACTGGTTATACATACATACCAAGTCTGAAATCAAATAGACAGAGTATGATTTTTGAACCAGATGACGTCAACGGTCGATATTGATTTATTTTCAAACAAAATATTTTGTAGAATTTTCTAAAATATATGTATGCGGCGTACAACATACCTATCTATCAGCTAGATAATGTTGTAGCTTGACAGCGCCTGGTGATATTTTATATGTGTCATCCACTATTAATATAATATTTTATAAAACAAAACATTTATATTAGTTGAGCTGACTGTATTCGAATAGTATTTTTAAAATAATTTATTTTAATGGTATGCAAAATAAAGTATTTCCATGAAACTCAAGTCATGCCCCCAACCAGTAAGAAACATGTACCTACACAAAAAGTAGACAAACTTAAAATACATACCTATAAGCATTTCCTACATCATTTAGTTAAGAAAAAACAGCTTATACAAAAATCTTTTCACGTCATTAAATATAAATGTGGTTTATTGTAGTTTTTTAGTCTAATATTCCATCATTTTTAGTGATATAAATATTTCTTTCATAAAATTCAAAAAACTGATCCAAATCAATAAATCTAAAAGAAGAACTGAACTTGATTTTACTTCAATTCTCACAAATACAATAAAAACGATCCGTATTCTATTGAGTCTTTTTATTTATAAAAAACGACAACAATAACTTAGAAACAAAATAGAAGAATAACTCTCGTTGACGCTGAATAGGTCTGACAACAATTTTGCAAATCCCTGTAAAACCGGTTTAAATCACATGCATAGACACTAGAACTAACTTCCCTCTATAATTAATTTCATTTTCACAAAAGCATCAATATACCAAAATAGGACCTTGGAGAATGGTTATACGTATCATCGTCTCCACACTGACTTCGTTTTCTTATTAAATTAGTTTTTTTATCTCAAATATTTCATATCATTTGCACTAAAATTTCAAATTGAAGATGTAATAATTTCTACTGCTAAGTATAAATGTCAGTTCGGGTATATAGTGGTATAGCAGCATTTTTAATAGGAAAATATTTTAATTGAAATATACATAGGTGTGGAATGGAAATACCAGATCTGTGGATAACTCCATATTAATAAACCTTTTTTCAGTTAGTAAACTGCTATCCAAATACAGAGATGCACATCAATGGTTACAACGCTCTACTAGATGCATACGTGATTCTATTGAGTACTGAGTGGTACCTGCTATGGACAATAGTTAAATTATTAATAATATTACACATTTTAGGTTTCTTTTATTTTTCAATAGGAAGAAAACTGGTTTGTAATTTCGGTAATTGAAAATAAAGAAAAGGAGTTTTGGCAAAACATATTTTTCTAAACAAATTCATATTATATTAATGTATGTGTTATATTATGTTATTGCAACAAACATAATAGGCGTCTATTAGAATGTTTTTTTTCTGTTTGTGGAATTACCAAAAAAATACATTTTCGTCAATTTGATTATCTGAAATTTGTGTTATTGATTATTGAATTTCCTTGCTTTGTCTTGATAATACAATTTTCTGCAATGCATAGTTACAAAACTAGCCTATAAAATACACCAGAACTTTTATGCTTCCTTCAATCTTTTCAAAATATACGTCTATTTTAATCAGACATACCACAAAGGGTAATAGGAAGAAATTCTAGTTCACTCCATTGTTTGAATCAGTTAAAATCAGTTTAAGTTTGTATATTATTGAAATTCATTTTTTGTTCACTGTTGACAAATAAATAGGTACCTATAGAAAGACTAAATAATATAAAATCGAATTGTAAACTCTAGCTTCAAAGTTAAATTAAATTAAAGCAAATACGAAAAATTACAATTTCAATATAAAAATGACTACACTAATGAATTTCAATTTCTTTAACTACACGCAACTTACATAATTCTTAGTTCCTATAATTTCCTGAGTTTAATCTTGGAACTAGATAGAATACTTCCTGAGCTTGATTGATGTTTGAATTTTCATTTCAAGCCAGACTTTTGGAGCAATATTGAGAATTAGGAATAAAAAAACTATAAAAAGTTATTGAACATTCTCCTATAATATCATTCTAAAAATCAGCGAGGTGTAAAAACTATCGATCTTATGTTGTATCACCACTGCTCAGTTTTATTTAAATCTCACATATTTTTCTGGTTTATTTCCTGTTGTAAAAATTTAAACTGCAAAGAGTATGCCTATAAACGTCCAGTTGCAGACCTATTCATTCTTATTCCAGCTAAGAGAGACATTACAAATTCTAATTCATGTGATTATCAAGCTAAAGTTTCGTTTTACATAATCCCACTTTGCATAATCCCATTTCGATTAATCCGTATAACGAATTCGTAAATAATTTTAAAATTTACAATTCTTAAATTGGTTAATATGGTAAAAAAATTTAATGTTTTAAGCTCAATTAATGGAATTGGCCGTGATCTTCTAAGTAGACACCGAGTAAAAAAACTCGTAATATTAATAAAACTTACTTGTTTTAATTATTTCCTTTAGTAAAAAAAATGAAAACTAATGAATCTATACATATGATGATTAAATTTTTTAGAAAGTCTGATTTTCAAACGGTCATCATTTAACAAAAAGGGTCTTAGTTTTAACATGAAAATAATTTGATAATTTAAAAAGTCAAATCGCTGCCTTTGGTTACATCCTAATATCGTAACCACCCCAAAGTACATTTAACTAAAGTCAACGAGAAAAATGAAACAAAGTCAGTTTAGGTGACGTTGACTACTGAAGCAGTACAGCTATGGGTAAGGAGGTATAATACACGAAAATTGAGAACTGTACTATAAATTTCTAATAAATTTATTTATCTAACAATATAGTACCTATGTTCCATTTCTATATTTGATATCAATCAAACTTGTTTATAGTACTTTCAGCAGCTGTTTCTGATATCGCATAACTCTGCATGTAGGTAGGTACCCATTATAAAGAATGGCAGCCACCATTTTACCATTGAACAATATAACGAGCTGCTCCAAATGAGTCAATGAGATCGAATAATCAGAAACAAACTCCCGGAAACACATGTCAGAAAAATTCTATTTAAGGAAGATTTTGTTTGTTCAGATATTCATAATATTCTAAGTGGAAATTCAATAAATTTAATATTAATTTAAAGACTTCATTCTGTTCTGTCCCACTTTACATTGCTTTCAATAATAAATAAAAATTCCTCAAATTTAATGATTTTCTATCAGTTAAAAACACGAACTACACATCTATTAGGATACCTAGTACTTTGTGTTTCATTCAAAACAGAGCTAAGGGTTACAAAATTATTTACACTTCAATGTCCATTTTAATCATCAAATTTTTTTCATTCCAAATCTGAAATCTAATTGTTTTGAAATATTTCTAAATCAAATGACCATTTATTGATGCACTTTGCTTTATTATTATGGAAGATGGAAGACTTTAAAAATTTATTTAAATTGCTACATACGGGTGAGTATATGTTTGTGGTGTAATTGTAAATTTGTTTATTAACTAGTATTAATTAGAAAGAGTAGAAATGTTCTCCAATGGAGTTGAAATTTGGATGTTCCAAATTTTCAGTTCACTAAGAACATATCTTCAACTGTTTAATGACATATAAAATTATACAATAATACAGGTGTTAGTCCACAAACATAAACTCACCCATATTATATAGATAAGTGTTATGTTTCTTGTAAATAAAACTGGATGAGTTTTTAAATAATCATTTGTTTTTACAATATTTCTCGAAGTTTAAAAAAGGTTATCTTAAAATAATACTCTATTTAGAGTGGTAATTATTTTTCTGGGGCTGTATAAAAATCCAGATTTTCTTTAAAAAAACTAATTGAACATTGATAAATAGATAATGTAGGTACTAGGTGCCTACATCAACTAACGTTGACTAACAACTTTTCTAAAAATAAACAAATATTTAAAGGATCTCTTAATTTACCTGTAGAAAATGACTTGAGTGTGTTATCAAGTACCAACTTTAAGAATTCGATAAACTTTAACTAAGTGATGGAAATACTTATCTGAAGTTTAAAAGAAGATTTGACTTGGTTCCAAAATATTTTTTTTAAATTTCGAATAACAGCCGAACTGAGGGTAATATTTGCATAAATAATCTAACATTCAAGTACAAATATTTGTTTTTCAAAGGTGGGATTCATAATATGTAACATTAACTTTCAATGCTGCATAGGAATTGACAATTCTCTAAAGGAAGTTTTAAGATTTTTTTTTAAATAATTCCATTTTGTAAAAATTGATGGTAATTTTTCCATCGCAAACAGTTGAGAGTCTGGACTTTAAAGGATAATAAAAGTAGGTACAAAGAAATAAAAAATAATTTATCGCTTTCTATGAATAGCCCAACAATCGCTGTAGGAGAATATATAGCGTATTATATTTAATGACACATTTCTTTCTTTTTATATCTGATAAATAGTTCAGCTTTAATTTAATCGAATACGACCTGTACAACTACAAAAAATATTAAAATCACACAAATATTTTTTTCCAAAGTAATTCATATAACATATATTTAATAAAGATTTTTCAGAAAATTATGTATTGATGAATTATGTATCAAAATACAATGTAATTAAATTAATGTAGAACGATATTTCAATTATAGACCTAAAATAAATCACTATAGACTAAATTTATTAAGAAAAAGATCTAAATCTGAATCGTTTCGATTTTAAAAATACACCATAGAAATATGGGAAACACTATATATAGTTATTTTTAAAAATAATTCAATTTTTTATATTATTAGTTACCTACAACTATAAAATAATCGAAATATTAAAAAAATATTCCAAAATCATTTGTCCAGACATTGATAATTATCAATCAATAAAACCCTTACAACTTTTAATGCCTACCTACCAATGGATCAGATTACTGATTTCTTTACTTTCTATTTCCAACAAGAAAATTACTTAGTTTACAAATTAAAGAAACAGACCAACCAAATTCTCTCCATTTATAGTTTAATAGTAAAATGAAAAACCAAATTCAATTCAAGCTTTTCGAGAAAATATTTTGAAAAGTCATTAACGAAGTTTGGAACCATTAGCTATAAGTCTATCTATAAATCATCTAATACTAGTCTACAAACTAACAAATATATTTAACCTAATTTTCTTTAGACGACCATCTTAAATGGTATTAAATCAAAATGTTTGTTTATTTGATTACCAAAACTTTCTCTTGTAGAAACTTCACACATTTTCATTTCCTAATATACGTTTTTAGAAATATAAGTACACCCTAGGTAATTTAATTAATTATACTAATATTTAAATAGATAAATGTTCATAATAAATATTGTGTTTTGTCTTATCGAAAAAAATCACAAAAAGACGTTGACCGTGTAAGTGTAATTTCATGTTAACTCTTCCTTCATATAAGTCGTTAACAGTTAAATGGTGAAAAATAACGGTTATCTTTTGGTCGCAGGTCTAATTTTGAAATAAGATCTAATTAAGGAAAATCGACGGTTCAAATAGTCCAGTGCCTTTAATATAATAAATTGCCAAATTGAACTTTTTCATTTATATATGTAGAGCCAAGTATAGGTGCATATGTATGTATTTATAAATAAAATTACATAGCAGCTAACATATGTATATACCTATAATATAAAGAAAACTAAAAAAAACATTAAAGAAAAGAAAAAAAGAATAAAACTAAATTGAACAATGCTATTTTGCCCATTAGCAACTAGATGACAAATAGCTATTTACATTTTCTGTGTCAATCGAATTTCTCAATTCAATTCTTCTGACATTTTTAAATGGCGTAAATACCTTTGGATAAATTTGACTAGTCTGAAATGGCAAGGAATTCAGATAGTACCTACATAAAGAAGAGTACCAAACACTGCATGTTATTGTTAGCTATAAGTTGATTTTCTAATGTAGTTTTCAAAAACCTATAAATAAGAAGGTACATTCTTTATCATAGAACGAAGGAAATCTGATTTCTACACAATTGTTTAAAATTTTACACATAAACTAAGTATGGGTGTGCAGATCCATTTTTGCTTCTTTTTAAATTAGTTATATAAAATAAGGACGGCATAGTTGTTCATAGCCTCGGAGAAAAGACATGAGTATAGAATTTTTGATATTATTAATTATCAAAAATTAATCATAATGGCACTGAGTTTTATTTGGTACATCTACTCTCTTTAAAAAATTTTCTTTCTATCAGTCTAAATATACACGTTTCCTTTTATTTCCCGGATACTAGCATTACAATTTTATTATAAATAAATTCCAATTCCCTGCCTAGCTTTCAATAATGTATTGTTATAATAATATGAAGATTGCCGATAGATTAACTCTCTTCATATAATTTGCATAATAGAAAATATGCAGATTGTGTGATATCCGTTCTGATATGTTTACGCAACTACATCACCATACCTACCAGAAATAATAGGAAATCCGCGACTGAGAATATTCTATCAGTTTTCCAAGTGCCAAAACCTTTTTTAACCAAATTTTAATTTATTGTCTTTCAACAGCAAAGTATAATATTATAGAAAGAAAAATGATGAAAAACCGCCCCTAAATAGATATATTCAGATAATCAAATTTTACTTCACATAATATGAAAATCCGACAACTCAATTACGCTTTAAAGAATAAGATGCATAGTTTTAAGCTAAAAAAAAATTTGTTTAATGGTAATTACTGATTGATATTTTGCAATGTTTTTACAAGTTCACCGACTAAATATTATTATTAAAAGATTCCTGAAAAATATAGAAAATCCAATAATGATATTAAAAATATTTCCAATCATCATTTTGTTTTCATCTGGAGTGTAGATTATGAAGAACATGAGATTACGTAATTTCAATTTATAAACAAAATGTTAGTATGCTGTTAGCTACATATTCCCAATTCTTTTAGTTTGATTATTATGATCATAGAGCAATAATATACTTAGATTTCTACTCTGTGATTAGGATATTAATCAGACTAAATGTTTTATTATATATTTGGTTGAATTAGAATGACTGGGCGGAAATATGGTATTATGTTGGGATATACACGTATGTTGGGGTATATGATAAACATGTCTTTATAATAAGTGCTCATTTTAAATTAAATGGGGAAAAAATATATTTAAAAAATAAAACTGCACTTTTAATTATTTTATAGCCCAAAAGGGCAAAAAGTGTGTTACCTCAAACCAAAAAAAGAGTATAAATAAAAAAACGTTAGCATCAATTATTTTACCTACGATAAAATCAATAAATGCTAACAAATATTTTCCTAACAACA
>JAUYWI010092543.1:0-12146 GCA_034780595.1 Parotoplana pacifica | reverse complement strand
GGGGGTTACCACCAGTCTTGGAGCAAAACTATCAAAAAGATTTCTGCCTTGTTCTCCTTACTTTGATATGAAATATACGAAATATATATTGCTCAGACTGTGATTATGCCTGGCTGATGAGGCTCAAACTAGGCCAAAACAGCTGTCCTGGGCTATCACTTGTGAGTAATATAAATAAGTAGTATATTTTTATCAAAGAATACCTGCTAATTTAATATAACTCTTACAAATATTATATATCTAGAATAAATCTTTACTGCAACAAATATACAAAATTAAAGATGATAAATTAATATCTTGTAAACCTTCAAAAGTACTAACATCATAGAAATGAATATAATCTAACAAAAATATGTGTAAATAGCTGACTTCAACATATTACAACAACTTTTCAAGATTAAATCAAAACTATGTAATCACATGCATCTTGTTCTACACCTAAGCTGAAGCATGATAAATGGTTAGTCAAGCTTGGTGATTGAAATTTCGAATTAGTTTATTCAATATCAACTTTTGAGATGATAGAATCATTATATTTATGCCAACTTATATAATAGCCACTGTTGATTGAAGAACCAATAAGAAATGTTATTAGGAACACCTACATTAATTAAGTTTTTGTTAGTCTACCAGAACTAGTATTACTGAATCTGTTGATTCAAATACTTAATTTTTTGGGAAAATTGATAGTATAGTGATATAACAATTTGGTATAACAATTTGACAATAATTACAAAAACTCTCCTTATAAGTTAGGTGATAAAATGGATTACTGTTAATATCATGAACCTGTTTGATTATGTAGTGTTCATCACCAACCAAAATAGAATAACAATTGAAGCAAATGTTTGTAGTTTCAGAAAGACCATTAAAATAAATAAAAGCATATTGTTATTACTAATGATTTTAAGGAAAGCTTCATGAGCATTTTGTTGATCTGTAGTATCAAAGAAAGTACAGGTCTAAATTATCTTCAAGCAGTGAGACTGGCGCAAAACAGAGAAAAGTGATGGATCATGGCAGCCAACCTCTACAGGAGACAGCACTGATGATGATGATGAGTATCAAAGAAATGATCATAAGATTTTAACAAACTAATAAAATCCTAGATAAATCTCATTTATATATACAAGGTGGTGCAGAAGTTGCTTGACCCACTTTCACCCATGGATTCATTGAACAAAAACTGTCAAATTTAAATAATAAAGTTTAATAAATTAATAAAATAGCAAAACTGAACTTTATTCTAAATATTCAAAAATACCCCATTTATGGATGCACTCATGGCAAACTGGCAGAGGTCTAGAGTGATGCTGTTGAATGCATCTTTAATTCTGTTTCTCAATTCTTGTAATGAATGTGATTTGACAGAATATATGTTGTCTTTGATAACACCCCAATGAAACAAATCCAGAGGTGATAAATCTGGGTATCGAGCTGGCCACTCTATGGGACCTCTTTGACCAAGCCACCATCCAGGAAATCTTGTGTTGAGCCACCACAATATGGAGGAACTCCATCTTGCTGAAAATAATTTTGATCAAGATCAATCAATTTGGAGACACTAGGGATGAATTCTTACTTTAACATTGTGAGATAATTTTCTGACTTCATTGTATCAAGGAAAAAGAATGGTCCAATTAGACCATCACGTCATAAGCCTGCCTAAATGGTTAAACCAGGCATGTTCCCTTCATTCTTAATACTATGGTGTGGATTGGTAGCACTCCAATAAACAGAATTGTGTCTATTTATGTACACAGCTATTTAATTTGAAAATGACCTCATCAGAATAAATAACTTTATTAAAAATATCTGGATCATCCATTGTGTATGCAAGGAACACTTCACAATACTGGAGATGTCTGTCTGGATTTAATGCTTGCAATAGGCTTGGTCAATATGGATGCAAGCCAAGGTGGCCAAGTGACTGTCTGGATATACCCATTTCCATAGAAATACTTCACTGTGATTTTTTGGGGCTTTGGACAAAAGCTGTTGCCACTAGTTCCATATTCTCTTCATTTCTTTGTTTTTTAGTGCTCGAAGCATCCACACACAACAGAGCCTAACTGATTAAACTTGGTCAATAAATTAAACATAGCTTGCTTTGAAAGAGGAGGCGATTGAAATGTTTCTCCCAACCATCTGCAACATATTTGTAACTCTGGTCTCCCAAGTAGTAATTCTTGATTACATGAATTCCCTTGTTTAAATTTAAGCATCTTTTCCATGAGCCATTACTGCTAAACTGATTACTAACTGACTAACTAATTTCAATTATCTAAAATCATGGATATTGTTCTGTGAGACTAGTAAGCAGCATGTAACTAACTAAAAAAGTTTAAAAATCAATAGAATAGATTATACATAGATGTATGTATGCACACAACCTAAATCAAAAGAAATTAAATCAAATTACAATTGATTTAAATTTGAATGTTTTTATTAAATGATTCCATGAGCAAAAATGGGTTAGCTGCAGTGCAACTCCCATATATTAATCAGAAAGTGCCCTTTTTAGAGGTTTTATGTAAAAAAAAATTTTCTGGATTTTCTGAAATTGTGCAAAATGTATGTTTTTTGTCAAATAATGTTTATAGTGGTGCTCCCTTTGAAGGATTTTCTGAAATTTTCATTTAATTGAATTTTATCAGTGTTGTCTTTGAGTTGATCCACATTTCAAACAGAATTACTGAATAGAAGGACCAATATTCATTTAGACCATGTAATGGTTAAATGATTAATTAAAGATACTAAAAAAAGTTTTTAGAACTTATAAATGTATTACTAACAGATAGGATGTCATAACCAAATATTGAAAGACTATCTTTCATATGATAGCATCCAAGAATAGTTTTAAAAAATGTAATTTGATATACAACCCCTTTCAAAAGTAACCATAACAGTATAGAAAATGAATAAAAGTCAGTAAAATATTGTTTTCAAACGAACTCTACAAATATTGATCCAGAAAAAATTGTGGAATTCGTTTGGAAATAATATTTTGCTGTCTTTTCTTCACTTTTTTTTATACTGTTATGGTTACTTTTGAAAGGGGTTGTATATTGGCAACTATGGTTTGAAAGGAAATAAATGATATTTTTGTTTCAGAAGATATTATTGGGAAATTGGCAATATTAGAAATTAAACAAAAATTTTGAAAGAGCTTTTTACCATTCTTAATATTAATAATATTGTAATGCACAATGATTTTAAAATTTCACTATTCTGTATACTAACTCATAGGCAGTTATCCAGTTTATCAGAAAACTATATTTCAAGGTCTTATGTGACCAGTTGATGTCATTCAAATTCATTGGTTTTCATTCCATTCTTGAAATATGTCTGATAGTGTTGTAAGTACTTAGTAAATTATATGACAGCCAAGTTCATTGTGAATACTAAGGAGTTGTGCTCTCCATGATGGTACTGTTTTTATAGACAACTGGTTCAATAAACCATAGTAGTTTAAGGCATAAAACTGGCAATTTATTATATTTGTAATAAGGTTGTATCTTCAAAAGTTTTAATACTTCTAAAGTACTGGATACATACTTATGAATATTAAAATTCATGTCTAACATATCAAGTGTTTAAGAATATTTTTAGTTAAATATATGTTAATTTTTTTGGTAGAAATGTTTATTTACCACAATCTTGTGCAACCTTGTTTGAAAGTAAAACTGATTAAAAAGATACAGATTGTCCACTTATCAAAGACAATTTAAAAATATATTATATGTCTTAATATTATATACTAATTTTGTTATTTTAGTTGGAGTTCCTGTTCTTTTATTGAACTTTTACATTGAGCCTTTTAAAAGAGGTTTTCACTGTAATGATGAAAGTCTTCAATATCCTTACAAACCATCAACAATCTCCACTGGAGTTTTATTTGTCACTGGGTTTGTACCAGTAATAATGACTGTAAGTATTAAAAGTACACTGAATTAATATTGCTAATTTTATTTCAACTTCAGATGATTTAATAGATTTTCTTCAGGTTATGGTAAGCCTTGTAGACAACTGTATCAGCTAACAAGAATATAAAATTTATTACAACTGTTTTAAGAAGATATCTAAATTAGTAAATGTATAATAAAGCACATTAAATAGAATTAAATATGAACTAATTATGTTTATTTTATATAAGTCTTTGCTGGTAAATGGATTTGGCATTTAGCTCTAAAGATTTTTTTTTATATGTATCGATGAAGTCAACCCCTCCATCCTATTGGCATTCAACTTTATCTAGAAATATCTCTGAAGTAATTAACAAATTAGTGTGATTCCCACAGCATAATATTAAAATGAATAGATGAAAGGAGCCTAAATGCTACTAATTTTGAAAAACTAAAAGTAAATAAAGGCTTTATTTACTTTTATCTTTTCAAAGTTTAGTAGCATTTAGTCTCCTTACATCTTTTCATCTCTGAAGTAATTTGAGATAACAATATGTTTATTTTCCTTCTAATGGAAATGCTTTATAACAGATTTTGATCCCAAAGTTTTAGGTTAAAATTTAAAAAAATAGTGTCTCTTTGTAATTCTATGTGGTAAAGATTTTCTTTGTCTGTCTCAAAGGTTGTAACAATCATGCTGCTATATACATAGATGTCACTGAATTCAATAGCAATGAGCTTTAACCTTTCAGTGTCATTTGATAAATAGAATAAGCCATCCAATGTTCATTCTAGATAAGCTCATCCTAATGCTAGTAGTCTATTTCTATGAATAAGACTGATTTATGCAAAGCCCTGTTTCCAAATTTCATTAGGCAAAGCTGGACATAAATAGAACTGTTATGCATACTTAGCAACCATAGATAAAATCTGATAGTAGGTTATTCTATTCTTTATTTTAAAATTAACTAAGATTTTAAATTCTATTATAATGGTTAATGTTTGTTTTTCTAGTCAGAAATACAAAATAGCTTGTTACTAACGTTATTTCTAATACCATGTTCATATTTCTTACCCTAAGAAATAATCTACATAACTGCCAAATTTTATTAAAATTATCCGTTATAAAGACATACTCAGGGAGGAGAGAGTCTCACCTTAGTTTTTGAATATTTTTTAATGTAAGTGACATGGATATTTGATTAATTGGCAATGTTGAGATTATACCCGAAACAGTCCCCTTAAAATTATGTGTAATTTCGTACTCAATTAGCTTATTTGTCTGAAGAAAAATATAAAGTTAATACACAAAGGCCAATATTTCTTAAAAGTAATTATGAACCAAGTGAAGATATGCTATACTCTGAATTTTACTTGCATTGTAGTACTAATTCATCCTTTTTTGTAAATATGATATGCTCTCCAAAACATCAAAACGAAATCATACACGAAACCTCCTACATACTTACCGTGATAGACCAGGCCAATCGTCAAAACCTCAGAGCTATTACAGGTTTTCCAAAGTCAACCCCTAATGGTGAGGGTGTTTACTTGGAAGCTGATATTGACTTAGTTCGTGAAGAACCAGAAAGAAGAACTCTTGTGGCTTTCAAAAATGCGAAAGAGCTAAACAAGAAGATCCGAGAATTGATATTCTAAAAAGAAGTGTGCTGATGAATATCAGGGGCTTAAGACATTAAGCCATTAAAAAAAGTGAAGGAATTGCTAAATGCAAGAGGATGGGTTTCAGTTGGACAAGAAGAGAATCAATGGAATGGGTATTGTGTTGTATCTCAAATTGATTGATTGTTAAAAGGAAGACACCAACGAGGAGAGGATGCTGATGAAATTGAACCAAACCATCGAAGCTAAAGGTCAGTTTGACATAAAAGTTGAGAGAGGGATTTGCAATGGAGGTGCTAGATGTGTTTGTTACCACGATGGTAAAGAAGGAACCATCGAGAATGCGCAAATTCTGTAGCTCCTATGAAACTGAAAAAGATCACCCTTAATCATGATATCAAATATATCAAAGTGGTCAACCCTGATAGTGTTCTCGTTTGCACTCATCACTAAGCCTTACTCATGATGCAACAATAAAATCATTACTTAATGGGTTCCAGGGCAAATGGGATTTGACGGTAACGAAACAACGGACGAAACAGCCAACATGCTAGATTACTCAACTAAGACTAAGTGAGGATTAGCTTTGATTGCATCAAAAGGCTTTGCATCAAAAGCTTTGATTGCATCAAAAGAAGCACGACCTACTTCCCTAATATGATCGACAAACTAGACCAAATTTACAACAACAAAGTGAACAAGTTTAACATCAATCAGTGTACTCAAGTTAGGTTTGGCCATTTCCCGATAACAAAGTTCTATCTCAACAGAATTGGCACCAGCCCCAGTATCAAATACAACCGTTGCGGGTAAGGATTTGGGGTCTTCAGGGCTTAGCTGACAGTCGTTCGGTGGGAGGGTTCCTTCTCGACGCCAACTTGAATTGGTTTGATGAAGAGCGATCAACATCAACATGGTTCGCTATTTATGGATATGACTGTTATTTAACAATAAATATATCAAACTGTTACTTAAAATCTTGAATATTACTACTCAAACAATGTATATTTAGTTACATGTATAAATTTCAAAATTTCCTTGATGCTTGATTTTATTTCTGTTTTTTGTAGATTTTAATAGTGGAAACATGTCGTCGTTTTTATTTTGAAGATGGCAAAATTTCTATAAAATATCCAATTTTTTCCTATGTAAGTTTTTTCTTACTGATTGCTGTGTTATTCCAATATATAAATATATCTTCTTCTGCAAAAATAATTAACCTGAGATCTCTGTCTGAATTTTCTAATTACGTTTGTGTACTACAAATATCTTTCTTCGGAGTTGCTTCTCGTTTCTCAAAATGAGTGAAAATAATTCAATCTAAATTAATGCAATTTTTTCTCATTACGTAGATTTGCCAACAGCGCATTTATAAAATTATACCTAGTTTTGTTTAGAACAATCAGTTTTATTTTTGTTTTAATTTCCATTTATGGATATTCAGTTATTTAATGCATTCGATTGTGTTGTATAGTATGGCTTTAAGCATTTGTATTTCTTTAGACGTACGGCTGTACCTATGTATATTGTATCACCACCATGGTATGCTACTATAGGTACGTAGTGAATATGAGTAGGTACGACCCATAGAGTTTTCCATTACTATGTATTTCATTATTAATGAATGAATGAATCAGTTCTAAAACAAGGTTGTATTGCAACAATGATGCTGATTATTATGTGAAGCATCTTTATATTATAGTACAACGTGATTTAAAAAATTTACTACAGGTATACTATGAGTCTTATATAAATATGCGACAAATGAATACCATACTAGGAGTAGTCAAGAACTGATCAACTGCTGAATTTTACATACATTTTAAATGGGTATTAAATGCGTATTAAAATGTAGAAAACTTGAATTTTTTAGTGTAACGAAAAGTTATTGTTTGCCTTAGATCAGGAGTTTCAGATTAGCCAACAAAAGTTAGATAACATTGCTGGTTTTATAGATTAAATTTGATAAATTACAATTTATATTTTGTGTGTTCAAATGTAGCACATCTTATTATAAGGGCATGTGTACAAACTGTCTATAGGTACCTACGTTTTCCATTTTAGGTACCTATTGATCGTCGTCTTTTAGAATTTAATTTATTTACCTTTGTATGTTGTATGTATGCGTGTTTGATACTACACAACTGAAACAATTGATTTTGCAATCATCTTAGGTCTATGCACGCGGAATTTCATATAGTAGTTTATAATTTGAGTTCATAAAGTGATAATTTACTTTAATAAAACAACGTACGTTCAATATTGAATTAATTGGATCTATTTATGAACTTTATAAGGCTTCCATTTGATAGGCTACGTCTTAATTTGAGGATAATTTGCTCAAAAAACCACAAGGCTACTTCCAAAGATATCCTCCAAAATCCTCAAATTCTTTGACATGATCGGCCGCGGACCCCGTTCGGCCCAGAAGAAGGCGGATAATTTGCTATGTGCTTTATGCTGTAATTTCCCTAATAATGAAGGAAGGTGAATTTCAGACAGTTGGTAGTTTCAAAGTTGATTAATGACTTATACGAGTATTTATTGAATGACATATATCACACATATTTAATCATTTAAATTAATGCTCTCTGTTTAACTTGTATTTGCTAGTTTTTAGCCCGTGACTTGTATTTGTATATCGGATGCTTTTTCTATGGATTCTTAGTTAATCAGTTGTTAACTGATATTGGAAAAGTATATGTTGGGCGTCTCAGACCGCATTTCATCAATGCCTGTTTTGAGGAGTTTAGTAAAATTCCATCAGGGCTGTGCTCTAGTCAACGGTTGCCTGAGTATGTAGAAAGTTACACTTGTGGAACAAAGAGACAGGATAAGGATGCTATACTGAATGACGTGGTGTAAGTCATTATTAACTTTTGATGATACTCATACCTTTTGGTCTGTTCAAAGTGGTTCCTCTGTTACTAACACAAATCTTATCAGTACTAATATTGGTTGATGAGAATAAATGTAAAAATTTGAGTGTGAAGGAATAGAGTTGTAAGACAATTAAATATTGTCAATAGAATAATTGCATACTAACTAATTTAATACATTTTGTACCTTTGGTGACATTTATAGGTACTTGATACTTATACATATTATGATAATGAATATTCTATTGTTGAGGGGTATGCATTAGTTTTTATTATTTTGTGCTTTTATTCATAGTAGTTACTATGGATAAAGTATGTTGTTTTATTAGAAGAACAGAGGTATATTATAATTAACCCTTGAGACTTCGTGTTTTTATACTTGGTAGACTTCGGGGGACGAACATATTTCCCATTAACCGATTTAGCTGAAATTTGGCACTCATGCCCCATAACAAATGAGGAAGATTCCCATTTTAAAATTCAATTTTGGTCCTATGACGTCATCAAGTCAGGAAATTTGACATTTTAATAGTGTTCATACTTTCCAAGGTCTAATTGAGTTGATATTTAAGATTTGGCTTGGAATTTTTCAATTTTGTTGAATCAAAATGACAAAATACATCTAAAATCGAATACAACCATCCTGTTTATTTCAAATTTGGCGTTTAAGTAGACTTCAAACCCTCATTTGAAATAATATATTAGAAAATTGGGTTCATTACCTATGTGATTCCTGGTATACAAGGGCCAGTCCATAATTTTGTTTTTCTCCAAAAGTGATTTATAAACTCTAAATGGTTTATTTTTAGTTTCTAGCTCAATTTAGAAGTTTTAGAATGATTTGATTTTATAAGATAGATTTAAGAAATATTGATATTTAATGTATTGGCTAGGTCTGGTCTCAAAATCAGTGGACTTCAATTCCTAACTTTAGATAAAGCTACTGATTTTTTACTTGGCACATAAAGACAAATATGGAGGAATTCCAATGGATTATTAAGAAATGTTCATAATTTTTTTTGGATCAATATTTTTTAATGAAATTTTATAAAGGCAACAATTCTCTGGAGTTTAAAGAAAATATATTCAATACGTTTTTTAAGTCACAAAATTAAATTTTCAAATAAAATTGGTTCTCAGGTTGCACCCTGATGATAAAAATCACTATTTAAAAAAAGTCGGAATATACATTAAATAATGACATATTTACAGTATATCTACCAAATAATATCAATCAATTTAGTCATTTTTTGACTTTACGATTGATTCTTTTTGTTTTAAAAATAGTATTTTTCCAGTTTTGGCCTAACTTAGACCATACATCTGTATATATACATGCACATCAAGTATGTATTTGTGTATACAAGTCTTGTTTCACAATAGTCTGTTATACACGCAGGTATTGATTAAAATTAAAATTATATTAAAGCATTTAATTTCACTAATTTGAACGGCGTTGATGCATTTTTGAAATGGTTTCTCGTTTACTGATCGTAATGACAATAATGTAATCTAACTCTGTAATTATTTAGTTTGCTTGATAAAGTGTTATACGAAAATTTGCAATATAAAACTTAACTTTTTTCAGCTTTAGTCTTTTCTTCAATCATTATCTCAACCAGCTCATGGCGATCATTAATTATACAGTAGGATATTAAAATACAGGCCCAAAAGTTTGATTGTTCACTAGATAGAAGTTCACCAAAATATTAACCAGAATAGGATGAATAAAATGATTGCGGAGAACTGTTATAATTCCATGTTTTAAATTATACACTATGCTATTCACATTATATGTATGTTCTAAATAAAATGTTTAATTGAAAAACTAACTTTTTTTCAGAACAGCCTATATACAACTCCTTTCAAAAGTAACCGTAACACTATAAAAAAAAGTGAATAAAAGTCAGCAAAATAAATTTAAATTTCTAAGGCTAAAATAAAAAAAGTTATTTATTTCTGATTAAGTATTCAGATTTTGTATCAATCAAACCGATGACGTGCAGTCAATAGAGGCTTCTTGCGAGCGATATAACTCTTCAGGCCAGTACTGGTGAGTCTTCTACTCACAGTCGCTGTGCTAGCGTCAACACCCAGTTCCTGAGACCATCTCTGGCGAAGTCCACGAGTAGAAGCTCCCGGATTGGCAACAGACATTCGGGCTAAGCTCCTGTCTTGTCTTGCATTCGAGACACGAGGTCTTCCTGATCGCATCAGATCTTCCACGGGACCTGTTTCTCTGAACTTAGAAATGAGATCGGAGATTGTTGCTGGCTTACATGAAAACGTGCAGCAAGCTGCCTGTAGCTCCAACCTTCTTGCAGTGTGATAATTCGAATTCGATCATCGCGTGACAAAGGTATTTTGAACAATATTCGCTAAGCTGTGCGTAGGTATTGAAACATTGGTACCGGTTTGATTGATATAAAATCTGATTACTTAATCAGAAATAAATAACTATTTTTTTAAATTTTAGCCTTAGAAAATTATTTTTCTGACTTTTATTCACTATTTTTATACTGTTACGGTTACTTTTGAAAGGGGTTGTATATTCTGGCATATATTTGAAGCGAATGAATGTAATTTTTTGTGAATATCCACAGAATTTACCAATCACAGCTGTACCATTTAAGACGAATTGTTCCTTTGATAACAATTATTTATATTTTATTCTAAATTGCTTAGTATATTCACGAGATACCTATGGATTTCCGGGTATTTTGGCCACTTAAACGAATTTTAGCCTAAAACATCATTTTGCGCCGCATTTAGTTCAATTGTTCAAATAAATTCTCGTCTTTGTAGATAGGTTATATTTTTCATTATTATCTTTAAATGTTTTCACTTGTGTTTGTTGCCATATCCACATTGCATGTTTCTTCTTGTCAGTTTCTTCAATATCCACTGCTGCTGAAAGATCCTAATTGATTTCACTCACTCCATGGATGTGTACATTATGTTCAGTCCTAGTAAACTGGTGCTTCCTTGATAGAGTTATGCAAAGATAGCAAATATTTTCTTGTCTTTCTTGATTGTAAAATGGATATCAAAGACCTGCTGAAGCGGTCACTGTTACTCTCATTGTAGTTACCCATTTTGTTAATTACTTTCTACATTAGTATACATAAGCTTAAATAACTTCTATTTTTGTTTTTTAGACGTTCCTTTCCATCTGGTCATGCGTCCCTATCAGTGTATTGTGCTGCATTCCTCATAGTAAGACCTTTTTAATCTATTTCGAATTATCTTTACAAGGTAGTACCTATGTATTCAGCTGATTGTTAAAGGTTATAATTACGGTGTCATTCTTTTTGGTATGAACACTCTGATCAGTTGATTTTTTTTAAAAACAAGGTTTGTCCAAATGTTGCAACAGTTTTTTTAAACAATCAATTCTGAATGCAAAAATATATAAATTGACACATTAAAAAATATTGTAACCAGGGTGCAACCTGAGATCCTTGTGTTTTGAACATTTTATTTTTGTTATATAAAATAATGTATTGCAAATATTTAAATTCCCGAGAAATGTTAGTTAGTAAACGTCTAAACTGTCAAAATTTTATTAAAACTATTGATAAAAAAAGTGATGACCATTTTTGTAACAATAATCAACCATATATGAAAGTCTTAACAAGAAGAATGTAATAAGTATTATTTTGCTATTTCTATTCTATAGTGTTCTGCCGAATTAGTTATTAGGCAGGTTCAATTCTATGGCATCCACTTTCTCCATCCT
>JAUYWI010092532.1:0-12147 GCA_034780595.1 Parotoplana pacifica | reverse complement strand
ATCCCCACTCTCTTTCTGCTACTGTTCAGGAGAAGAGAGTGCCCAGTGCAATATCTGGACAGTTCTGTGCAGATATGCCTTTGCATCTTTGCTTCAATAATAGGCTGAATTTTCCACTCTGTGTTGTTCTTGGTCCATTCTTCTCCAATGCTTGTTCTAATGTTGTTTTTGATAGTTGGAAGGCTGATGGTGATGTTGTCTTGACTAAGCGTTGTAGCTTCCATGGCAAACCTGTCTGCTTCTTCGTTGAGGTCAATTCCGATGTGACTGGGAATCCACCGGATAGTAAAATATTTCACTTTGGGACACAAGGTATTCCAACAGTCGTATTCAGAAAATTTGCTAACTTCAATGTGCCCGGAGGCAAGTTTTTGAATAACGCCTGTCGTCTAGGCAAAGGGCGACATTGTTAACATTGGTCCATCTGGGGTCACTGATGGCTGCCTCAAGACCTATCATTTCTGCGTTGAAACTGCTACACCAAATTCCAGTTGCTTCTTTAGCGGTGGCGCTCATGGCTTCCTTGCAGTGAATAACTGCACCACTTCCTCCTTTCGTTTGTTGCTCGAGCACTGAACCAACTGTCCAGATTTTGACATCTGCTTGATTGACTCTCTCCTGGAGAGTCTTGCGGGCTTTCTCTCTAAGGATATTCGGATCTTCGGCTTTCTTGGAGTCATCAATTAGATTGGGAAAGAGTTTAATGGTGGAATGGTGGTGCTTTTAGAAGCATTTCAGGTTTGACATCATCAAGCTTCAGGCTGGTTGAAGTTTTCTTTACTACTTCTCTCCAGCTGCGACCTGCTTTCTCATTCTTGGTTCTCCTGAGATTATTAATGTTGTAAAGATCGTGGTTGGGGTTGCGCTGTCGTCTCTTCTGATTTTTTATTTGGCATACGTGACAAGAATCTTGCCTCTTTCAGCTATTGGGATGAGGCCAGCTTCTATGAGCAGCTTTGGAATTGGTGTGCTTCTCTAGCAGCCTGTGATCGGCTTTGTTTTGTTCTTTTTTAATATTATCCATATTAGTTTTGCTGATGTTAGGCATCCACCCGGCAGCTCCGTATTCGAGCACAGATCTGAGATATTCGTTTGTTCTTCCCCATTTGATGTTAGCAACAGCACGCAGAGCATTCATTCTGAGTTGGGCTTTCTTCTTGATGTTGTTGACATGCTTGCCGAAACTGAGGTTCTAGTCAAAGATTCCCAGGAATTTGGGAGCCTCATTAGGTTGAATTAAAGTATCTTTAAGTACAATTTACCTGTCCATTTCGCATAAAGCGTCCAGTTTGTGAAAAGGATATAGTCTGTTGTGGATGCTTTTATCTGCATTCTCCATTTTTGGACAATTCTTCAAGCTTGGTTAAGGCCAGTTGCATTTGTGTTCTGTAGGATTCGGCACTGTCTGTTTGGCCTCAGATCGCAAGATTATCGGCAAATAGGCTGCTGGTAATTTGTCACCCAGATTGCTGACTATACGTTGACAAAAAACGTGAATAGTTTGCTTTTGGCATTGTCTATTATGACACTGGATTTTCTGCTGCTTAGATATTTGAGAATCCAGTGGACCATGCATGTTGGAATACCTTTGTCAATGAGTACACATTTTTTCGAAAGCTATAAAGAAGTCGATAAGAATCACTAGGGTTCCTTTACTGTTAGCTTTTGATGTTTTGGTGTTGAGTCTATCGATTACTTGCTGCTGAATGCGAATGAGCTGGTCTTCTGCGTTTTTTAAGCTCGCTTGTTCGTGTCTGATGATATTATCCTCTCGATAAGGCGGTTGAGTCTGTTCAGAATTAGCTTTTCCATAACCTTGAAAACAGAGTTGGTTAAGCTGATTGGCCTGTATAATTCGGGGTTATTGACCGGTTTTCCTGCTTTGAGGATTGGGACAATGTTCGTTTGGAACCACTCTTCTGGGAGAAGATGTTGTTGCCAGGAGATGTTAATGATTCTGAGGAGTTCGAGGATTCCTTCTCAGGGAAAAGTTGTTGGTTATGCCGTCTATACCCGGCGCCTTATTTTACGGGATGTTTCTGATGACATGATGGAGTTCTTGGGTTGTGAAGGGACTGCATTCTTTGATATGTCTGTTGTTGCTTTGTTTCTTGAAGTGATTAAGATGGACACACTTGACCTTCCTTTCCCATTGTAAGTTGTTCTTGGAGATTTTGCTTTCGATAGGGTATTGTTGATTACGCTTCATATTTCTCTTTATCCAAGTAGCAGAGTTTGTCTACTCTTTTCATAGCTGGTTTTCCGTTGTAGTTGTTGTTTTGCCCCGCAGCTATTGAGCAGGTTCGTTGGCCGGAATGCGGCCAATCGCCTCTATGAAGGCAGCCATCTCAGCGGGTGTGATGCACTCGTGGTGGTTCAGAATGGGCGTGCCCCATATCTTCATGCGCTGAAGCGAGTGAGGAGGGCAGTTTAGGAGGAGATGATCCCGGAATGGCAGCTGTGGCAGATGGCGTCAGATTCAAGCCCGATTTTATGCTTGTACTTCTTCAGCAGGATGCTGTGACAAGGTCCTAAGTGCTGCAAGAGTAGTCCTGAGGGTTCTGGGCATTTCGGTTTCCCAGGCTTTGCCTATTTTCCACTTGCTGTGGGCGGATTGGAATTTCCAGTTGGTTATCCGTTGGCTGATTTGCCGCTCATGGCTTTGATGACACCCCAGACTTTTTGGGGTTTGAGACAATGCTGCTGTTTAGTACCATATCTTTCCAGAATTTTTCTTTTTCTTCTAGAATCGTTTCTTTGCACTTCTTGCATTCTTCGATCCAGATATCTTTCTTAAGATGGTCTTTGGTAGCTTCGATGCGCTTCTCCTCTCTTTTGACTACAGCTTCTTCGTATTTGACGCTCCACCATATTTTGCCTTGTTTTTTCCTGAATTCTGCTGCTTGGTTGATAGTGTTACAGAATCTACTGTAGGATCTTTTGTGATTGGAGTCCCGGTCTTCGTTATTGTGTAGCATATTTGTGATGTGTTCTTCGAGTCCTGCCCAGCCTGATTTCTTGTAGTTCCATTTATCTCTCATTGTCTTCGCTTCTTTTGTTCGATGATTCGGTTTGATAGAAAGCAGGATGGCGACATGATCTGAGCCGAAACCTCTAATGGTCTCCCATTTGCATCTGTCTTTGATGGTTGATTTACACAAAGGGGTACTGCTGGTTCTGTGGGTCCTACTATAGAAAGTGGCCATACCATTGTTTGCTATAATGAAGTGATGGATGTTGCATTGATCTGACTATGTTTTTGACAATGTCATCTTCTTCTTTCTTTATGTCCCATTCTTCAGAGTGACCGTTGATGTCACATGCTATTATGTTGCTGTGTCCATGGAAAGTTCAGAGGCATGGAAATTTTAGGTTCTGGTGTCATTGTCGGAGCTGCTGGTAGGTGGGATGTATATATTGATGACCGTGATTGCATGGTTGAGTTTTTGGATATGGATGTTGATGGTAGTGAGGTCATTGTTAGCTCTGCTTGGTGGTGATTGACTCGCATAATGGATAATTTCTCTGACTAGGAAGGCTATCCCTCCAACTCTTGGATGTTGTTGTTGGTCAGCCTCCGATCTCTTTCAATGTTGCGGTCGTTTCTGATAGTGGTAAAGCCTTTTAATTTAAAAGTTCTGTTTTTGACTATAGTTTGGTCTCCTGAGTAAGGTCAATATTAATCTTGTTGTTGAGGTTTGTACATTTAAGATGCCACCATAGGGTGCACTAATGGCACGCAATAGAGTAGTTCTTCCTTCCGTATCCCACTCCTTTGTTGCATCCGCCGCAGGGTTATCTTGGTCCAGGGTTGGGTTCGATGTCTCCATGCTTGGTGATATTTTCTTCTACTTGTGTTCTAAAGGGGTTATACTTCCTAGGCCGTCTGCTTAAACACAATGAACTGACCTTGATAAGTTCTTTCAGTGTCCCACTGGGCTGCACCTGGAACTGGGTGAGCATTCCTGAATCGGCGGCGGCCACCAGCACCGAGTTGTCCTCCAGATAAAGCAAACTGGTCACACATCCATCAGCAGCGCCCACAGACATCGTATCACCTTGCTCAGTGAGATACAGAAGGGTTCCTACAATACAACAATTAAATTGAGGTACTGTAAACGTTTTGTAAATATAAGTAAATAACAAAATACAAAACAACATAAAACAGAGCATGTTTCGTTGTTATCATACAACCTCGTCAAAATAAAGTAAACAAAATTGACAAATATAAATAGTAAGTACAGAAAAGAGAATGAATGAGTACAATTAGAGCAGAGGATACAATTACGTCCAGTAGCCAATCAGAAAACATTCAGGAAGTAAGAAGAGCCAAAGTTACATAGATAGTTGCCTATTGAGTGACGGGTTATACTGTTTAATACATAACCTTGTTCACCATAGAGTAAATATTGTTACTCTATGCTTGTCACCTTGTGCTGCCAAGTCGTATGCGGCTTCTAGTGATCCGCCATGACATCGTGGGCCCTGTCCATGAGCTCTCTATTGTTCAATTTGGTGGCTTTCTTAAGGTTGTTGTTTGTTAAAGCCTTTGTGTTCGTAAGGTTTAGATAAAGTTCTGCAGCTTGGCTTTCTGCTTTGACTTTGCTGAGAGAAATTTTTAGTCTCCTTGTCAGTGTGACTCGCTAAGATGATAGTGACGTCAGCGTATCTGAGGTTGGTAAAGTGTCTGCACCAAGTCTAATTCCATTAAGATCATCGTCCAGGTTAACATTCCTCCTTATCATTTCTGCGTAAAAGTCAAAGAGATCTGGCGATGGATTACAGCCTTGGCGGACGCCTTTCTGGATACCAAACCAGTAGCAGTTGTCATGCTCAGTTCTAAGAAAACGTTAGCAATGAAGGACCAATAGGAGAGCCCATGGAGACACTGTCTTACCTATATTCCCCTCTCAGAAACCATTGACAATATTTCTAGCTATGTTTTCTCTGACAACTCCAAGTCTAGACCTCCTTTTGTAAAGAAACGTTTAAACAGCTCCTAACGTTTTTTCAACTAGTGGCAGTTTCATGTACAATGAGCAATTTTAGAAGCAGCATGACGGTGTCTGCATGGGCTCTCCACTTGGTCCTTTTTAGCTAACTTGTTCTTAGGTCACTTAGAAAATACTTTTTAAATTTTATTGTCGATGTTTTTTGTATGTTTACAATATGTTGAACAATTTACATAGTAATTTAAAATTTTCTTATCAGCTAGGTCCCAATAAGTTAGCTTTTTGAATAGGTACATTTGTCACTTTACCAATTTCTGGATAAATGTAATACTAATTTGTATCATAAACAAACTATTACCGGTCTCTGCCTCAATTTCAATGCCTTCTGCCCCCTTATGTGCAGTCATTAAAGATATAATACCTATTTAAACTTATCTTTATTATTATTTACAAAAAAATGTATAGTTAGTGTCATAGTGCAAGGACTCCCACCTATTACACACATTCTAAAGTAAACTGAAATTACCAGTTTCCGAAGCCACATAAAAGCTATTGGCCTCTTGAGATCCATAATTGCTAAATTTGATTCCTTTGGGTTTTTTCCAACTCATCAGATCCAAAGCTTTTTCATCTCCACTGACAGCAGCTTTTGCTAAAGCTGAAATATCTCTAAAATAAAACAAAAAACATTTATAGAAATATGTAGCAACTTAGCAATAATATACCTAATTACTAAACAAAATGCTGCAATATTATTTTATTACAAATGAAATGCCAGCAGCAAGAAAGCTAGTTAGTATGAACTTCTAATACGTCGAACTGAAAAAATTAGTGAAAACAATGAAACAACAAAAATTCATATTTATCAAACTAGAAAGGAAATAATATTATTATCTTCAAATTTGAAAGAACATGTATTAATATTTCTATTATTTACCTACAATAATAAATTAACAAGAGGAGTATTTGGCAAAATTGATGACTACACTTCAGCGTTAAAACGCATTACCGGGAAAGGTGGCTATTTTTGTACTAAAACGTAACACCAGTGTTGCTTAGTAATAATGGGATCAAGAGCAAACATCACGCAAAGAACAATTAGGCAGACAAATCAATATCTGCTAGAAAGACAATAAAATATCTGATTTCAACAAACTTAGTATAGTAAACAATACAACTGATCGATACAGTAATGAACATCTATGACAGAATAATTCAAATTGTCTTCCTCAAAAACAAAGAAATCCATCCATAGTACACTTTTGGAGACAGTTTTATGTAATTAGACAGCGACAATCCACCAAATATTGTTTTAATAGATACGAACTAATTATGAACAAACTGATGTAAAATAAGTGCAATAACGCACATAGCTTACCTGTGGAACATTTTAAATGTCAAATATCTGAAATAATATATAATTCCTTGATCTTGATATATATTAGCACTACCAATGGGGTAAGACTAGCACAGATATAGAGGGGTGGGGGGTACTCGTTCTCAAAAAACTGAAAAATAATCGCTTTCCAAAATTCACTCAGGGAGGAGGCGACTAAAAAGAGATGGGAAAAGCTTTTGGACTTTTATTTTATTAATTGAGGTGAAATAGTAAAACTGATCATAAAGCTAAAATACATATTAACGTTTTGAAATTTTGTTATTTTTACCAAGACTTCTTTTGCACCATTGGGGTTATTATTATACCACAATAGCAGCCAGAAGAAAAAAAGAAAGATTACATTAAGTCTGGAAGCAAATTCTTTCTACATATACCATTCAAAAGTAATAGAATTTTATTAAAGCCTCAAAAAGGGGAGATCCATAAATGAGCAGTCTACTTTTAAAGAAATCACCTTATTGTAATAATCAATAAAATACTCTCTTAATATTATTTCTAGGAAACGCCAAAGAATACTACTTTCAATGATAAAAACTATTTCTACGTGACACTTATCCTGTAAAACTAGGGAACCATGTAAGAAACTAATGACGTCATTAGATCCAACAATCCTATCAAACTCTGTGCATCCAACTGAATTCAAACAAGTACATCAACATTTAGACATTTTTTAAAATTAAAAATCACTAAAATTGGTATGGATTTCAATTAAAATGTCGACTTACGCACCGAATCTGAAGTCAATCAGACAAAAAAGAAATATTTTAAAATCTTTTAGGTGTAAATTTTTAGGAATGTTATGCAACAAAAATTTAAAAATAGTAAATACATAAATGTTATTATTTCTCTAGTTGTAACTTACAAAGCATCCTTGTCTTGCTGTACAGCCGACATGAGAGTTGCACAACTAATCCTAGAGTCAGTTTTGTACCCATAAAGTGCATTCTGTTGCACCCGGCCTCTAGCATCCACCTTCCAGACATTCAGAGCGCCCACCTGATCCCCTGTCAGCAGACGACCACCCAGTCCAGACCAAACCAACACCTTGACAACTGACGTATGTATAGTGGCCAGGTCGAACACCTTACCGCTTTCATCACGGCTCCAAATCCCAACCTCGCCAGATTCCCAGGATACTGCTAAAATGGGTTTCACTGGATGCCAGCACATAGTTATTGGTTGAGATGCTGGTTTGGAATAGCTCATTTCGGAACATGGCTCTGCCTGAATAAACAATATAATATAAAATTTATTAGTCCACTCGAACTAGCAGTCAAAATGGTTGACAACATTTATAATTAATATCTCATAGCCAATATGCTTCAGATCATTAGCTAGTGGTTAAGTCATAATTATAAGTATAACACCTACTCTTGTATATGCAGGTTCAATATCATCTATTTACTTGAAGTTTGTGAACTTTGTTATTATGAGCAATACATTTACTAATAAATAGATATAAAATAATCAATTATGCAAAAATGATTGTTATGCAATAATTGATTATTTTCTATAGATTAGAATAATGACCAGTATATTAATTAGTAAATGTATAAAAGTCATATAATATTTTAATATTGCAATGACATGACAAGTAAAAATAGCAAGAGTAGACAGCTCACAGTTCAACTAGAAAGTAACAAAATTGACATTTTTATATACAAGTTTTATTAAAAACACAAATATCTTAAAAGTAACTTTCATCAAAATTTTCTCTAGTTTGACAAAATTGTCAATCAAAATGTTGACAAAATATTTCTGTAGATGTCTTGTAAATGTCTGGAGATAATAATATTTTAAAACATATTTTGAGATTTGATGATATTGAAAATACTGGGCTTTATTTAGTAGAGATTAAACTAAACTACAGTTAGACTGAGGGTTAAACCAATGTTACAGCTAAACCTTGCTTACATAGTTGCATTTCAACTAAATACAGGTAGCTCAGTATAAAACTACAGCATACATAACTATGTATATGTAGAATTAATCTTTACTGCAGAAAACATAAAAATAAGAATAATATCAGTCAAGCCTTCGACAGTATGAACATCATAGAAATGAATGTAATCCAACCAAAAGATGTGTAAAAATATAAATATGGCTTCAACACAAAAACAACATCCCTTCAAGATCAAATCAAAACTATGTAATTGTGTGTCAGAAATGAAAACTGTAAAATATTAAAAATGCAAAACAATAACAAGAAATATGGTGCGGGACTTAGGACCCTCGGCGGTGAGTTTTCTCACTTGTTCACGTACAGAAGGAACGCCACATTAGTAAAGTCACCACGCAGGCGTTGGATGTAATCTCGTCACTTGATGTTATCTTGACCCACTTTAATTAAACCTTGTGATCACATGGGGTGTTATCCTGGTAAAAAATGAGGTCTATACAATAGTTTTTTCCTGGAAATTGAAAAAGTATAACTTTTCTCTAAGAGGATTTCTATTGCTAGCGAGAGAGTGCAGTGATTGAGGTATAATGAAAATCCGAGTATGGAAATAGTACTTTTCCAATGATAGAACGTAATTTTTGTATGCGTTACTTGATATATATATACATATTTCTATGCATAAATTTGTTTTTTTAATAGAATTTTCTATGGTTACTAACACTAATATATGTAGTCTTATTCTGCTAGGAAAAATAAGATATCTGTTCTAAATACTATAAAATGAATTGCAGAAAACATCTTAAAAAATGCATTGCCTATTAAAATGACCAAAAAATATGACGATATTTAGAGAAATTTCAATGATTTTGCTAACCTGGAGGGTCGCCAACCATCAGAAGACGAGCTTATTCAATACTTTGATGACTTGAAACGCACGATAAAATTAGCGCGCATTATATGGTCACAATATTTGAAGATGAATCACAAAAAATTACAAATTTTCCCACGAACAACCATGCTGCTAAAATCTTTCGAGGAAGGATACGTTCGAAAAAGAGATAGTACCTACATTCACTAAAGCTTAAGTACCCATTGATGGATCGAAGCGTATTCAACTAGAAAACTGTCAAAATATTATTATCATTTTTTTAGATTCAATAATTGCCATTCAATTTGTTTGTTCAACCTTTACCTATGCTTAATTTAATATATAATCATTGTGTTAACAAGTTTTAAAATAAATTAGTGATATAAGAATCGTGTAAGAAAAAATATTCTCGTTGGTAGGAAAAAGGTGCTACTTTTCCTGAGCTTTAAAATCATAGAAAGTGGACTTTTCCTATTAGACATAGAAAGATATCTTTAATTGCTCATCAGAGATTTTGATATTAAGACAATAGAGTATTAATTATTACTTGGATATACAGATATATATGAATTAGGTACGTAGGTGGACCATGTGTCGATGGGGACATTGCCCTGCAATTGCTAGCGTCTATAAATGCAAATGGTGTGGTACACGAGTCTGTATTGAATGCCGACGAGGAGACTTTCCAGGAACAGCAAAGAATATCTTTTGGTGTCGAAATTGTAAACAGAAAAATTTTCTTGGTAAAAAAGTAGAACTACCACCAGATTATAGAGAACCACCAAAGAAAAAATAGAAACCAAAACTGAAATCATAAATGCCAAGGGAAGTTTATTTAGAACCAAATTGTAAGTTGATTTTTTAATATTTTCTTCTAGTCCATAAAAAAAGGCGTTTCTATTTTTCGGAAAAATTCTTAGGCCATTAAAATTGTACTTTTAACGGAATAAGTATTACAATCATCAAAATGCTATAGGATAGCTGCTAGGTATGCGCTTGAAATATAAACAAACTTTTATACTGCATAGCTACAGATACTGACTGATACCAACACTGATAATGATTAGGTACTGATTCTGAAAATTAAAATGATTAATCTAAAGCATTCTACGATAACCACGTAGTTCATACATTAACCCAGCCTGCTTTAAAATCATATTTAGGTATGTTGCTCTACTTTAACTACCGGGAAGCCAAGCTTGTGAGCCAATCAAATGTCGTTAATATGATATTTATATGAAAAAATGCTGGTTGTTATGCAATATTGGTAATCTAAGCAAAAGTTCATCAGAAAAATACATATCAATTGAATGTTCATTATAGCAACTAAAGCTTTACATAACCATCATATTATTTGTGCGGCATAAATTAGCTAAGCTATATTGGTGACCGTGTAACAACAGTTGCTAAGTCAAAAGTTGATTCAACAAAGGTTTAGTTAGAAGCATATGGTAATTAAGGATTCATATGGTCAAATGCCCCAAAAACATGGTTATGCAGATAATTTTGTAAAAATTGTTTGTCATTGTCTCTAGCTAAAGTTGTTAAGCAGAATGTTGATTATGAAAGCTTGCATTATGGTAACTAAGGTTTTATGTGGTCAAATCCCCCAAAACATGATAATCTTTTTGTAAACACTGTTGCTAAGAAAAAACTTGATTAAATGAAAGTTCAGATATGGTAACTAGGATCTCATGTGGTCAAAGAAACCATAAATGTATAGTTATACTGCATATATGTACATGTAGTTGTTAAAATGCGTCCATGTTACTGTGCACTATTGGTGTCCCTGACAACTGATGTTTACTGCTTGTCTCAAAATTAGTCAAAATCGATAAATGTTGAGACTGATATCTGTGCTGAAGAAAAAGAAAGATAATAAGATGGAGAAAAAGAGACTATTTTAAGACAGTGTATTTCCTAAACTACTTAACCAAATTTTGATTAATTCATAGTACTCCAACAATGATATTAATTCATAATACTCCAACAATGATATTAATTCATAGTACTCCAACAATGATATTAATTCATAGTACTCCAACAATGATATTAATTCATAGTACTCCAACAATGATATTAAGTCATAGTACTCCAACAATGATATTAATTCATAGTACTCCAACAATGATATTAATTCATAGTACTCCAACAAAGATATTAATTCATAGTACTCCAACAATGATATTACTTCATAGTACTCCAACAATGATATTAAGTCATAGTACTCCAACAATGATATTAATTCATAGTACCTACTCCAAAAATGATATTAATTCATAGTACTCCAAGAAACTTTCTGATTCCAATTTTATTTAAATGAATTTGTTAGGTATCTACATATTTCTCTCTGAGCATGCATCTAATGCAATGTTTAACTGAATAGAATTTGTTTGTTTTTTAATTTCAGATGACAAAGAAATATCATAAATTGTAGCAAATAATATTTTTTTCTGAATAATTGAATTTTTGCATTTATTAAATTATTTTAAATCTAATTATACTTATATTTTTTATTTTCCTTATTCGTTTGTGTTTTTAATTAACTTACACGTGTAGAAGAGCAAAAGTTAAGAAACTACTTCAAGAAATGTGTACAGAAAGGGGAAACCGGTGCTAACTCCAAACAGTTCATAAAAATCATCAGACACAAAATTCTTTTATCCGGTTTTGTTATGAAAATCATTAAATTTGTTCAATTTCATGAAAAAGATAATAACGTCAACTTTGACTCAGAAAATTAATGACAAAGAGCGATCCACAAATAGAGGGCAAATGGATTTGCTCTCAGCTGCCTATTGGCACTCGCTCTTTATTTTATTAAAAAACAACTGTTTAACAAATTCTTCGTCAATTGCAAGCCGGGTTCAACCTGGTACCGCCCCGAGGAAGCCTATAATACCAGCAGGGTTTTCACGAATCACATTGGTTACGGTAAGAATGCCGATCTGCTTCTTCTTCTTCTTTGGCGGCGCTCCGAAGTCGCAGACTTCATGTCAGCTGATTGGCAGAATAAGTTTACCAATCT
>JAUYWI010092531.1:0-23315 GCA_034780595.1 Parotoplana pacifica | reverse complement strand
AATATTTTGTATAAGTAGTAATAATAAATATTCATAATTTTTTTTCCTATGATGCGTGACTTTGTGGACACCCTGTATAATTGAAGCAGACTGAATAATTGTCACGTACCTACTAGGTACCGATTGATGTTCTAGCATGTCTAAATTGTCAACAACAAAAACAAAAAATGTTATTTGTACAATTTCTGCGTAGGTAGGTATTTTCTAATCTTCTTTATTTTGACATCTATTGCGTAGGGTTGTTTTTTTTTAAATTTTACAACACGTATGAAATAGACGAAAGTCTATAACTGATATCATGATCTTCAGAAAAAAATATTTGATAAAATCTTCACAAAACAAGAAGTTAAATAATTAATTTCCATATTTAGAAATACATATATTTTCCACTAAAAACCAAACGCTATTTTTTTGTTAGAATACAATATCGTCATTATGTAAATAAAAATAGAACAAAAATTAATATGATTGAAACCGAGCTTTCGAACCTCGTGGTTCACAATCATGGCAAAAGCTGAATATTCTTCACAAAGCATACTACCCAGTTTCAGAAGTAATACATTGCCTATACATAAGTTATATTCCAAGGATGCATGGGAACAATTTGCAAATTTAAAAAGTTCGTATTTACATAAAATCCTAAAATTATTGCGTAGGAAAATTTGTATGTGAATACTTCTTTCCTAAATGTCCTATACAATTCTTCTTCTTCATGAATTTATTAGTTGGTGTGAATTTTTCTAATTAAGAAATTATTTCTGTGAATCAGTGCGAGTATGTATACAATTTATTCGTATAAATAAAAAAGGCGCGCATTTTAATGACTACGTACTAATCGTTAAGAAACAAAAATCTCATAAACAAATTGAAGGACATTGATTCGAAAGAAAACCATTCCGTAAATATGGCCCGGTAGGTCAAAGTACCTTTACTTAAGTGAATCGGGGCAATTTGTTCACCCAATTCGCCTGAAATTGAGAGTATTGACTTTTGTGGATGTTGCAAGTCATTTGGCCCAAGTCCTACATTCACTAAAGTCCATTTTCGTCCAAATATTTTATGTTATTTTTATTAAAGTTAGTATGTTACTTGCAAGTAGTGTCGACTTTAAATCATAAGTTTATTAAAAATAACATTAATTATCTTCACTAAAACGCATTTCCCATGAACATAGGACCACGCCAAGTTAGATTTTTTTGAATTATATACTTGTGAAATTTAGGCCAATTGGATGAACAAATAAAAATCGAATTTTGAGAGATAAAAATTTAACATTAGGGGACCCAATCTAGCAGCGGGTAGAAGACAGCAGACGTCCATGGCCCAATATTGGCAGCTCGTTCACTTAAGCAAAGTGCTGCCGCTCTAATATCGATTGCATGATGTCAGGAATACCGTTTCATTTTTTCTGTGGCTGCTTATTTTCTAACTTTAAGTTCGTCTGTCTGTCTCTCTTTCATTTTAGTTAACAGACTGAATTCAATCATCGAACAAATGAGAAATAGGATCAATGTGGGTGTCGGCGGCTCGTGTGATGACCAGAAGCCCAGACCGATGGTGGCCATCGCCCTGGTCAATTCCATGATGATTGAGTAAAGTATAAGCATAGAAATTGAATCCGACAATTTCTATGAATCTATGTAGAGGGGTAGAGATCTTTAAAAACGGGTCAAACCCTCAAATTTGTGAAATCATTTTTAGGTGTTAGCTTTCACTTGGTTACTATTGTTTTTAGAAAAATGATAGTTTAAGAGCAATAATATCAAAACAGGAATACTTTGATAAAAATATACTACTTATTCATACTACTTGCAGATGATAGCCCAGGCCATCTGTTTCGGCCTTGTTGGGCCTCATCAGCTAGGCATAATCATCGCCTGAATAATATAAAATGTTCGTATATTTCATATCAAAGCATAGAAGTGAAGTATTTCATTAAATATAAACTTCTATTTAAGTTACAGCAGCTGCACTGAGAAAGGTTTTGTGTGCCAGTTACGATGTTTTTAATATCTCTGAAACTACTGAACCAACTGCTTTGAAATTTAGAACATTGATTTGGAATTAATATATTATATTCTAAAAATGTCAAGGTCAACTGACATTTGAGAATCGTCAGTTTTGAATGGATTAGAATTGAACCATAATAAGATCTTTTGATATTCAATGATTCGAATTTATTTACCACCTTTTAATTAACTTAGGACACTCTGTTATAGGTATCCTCAAATATAGCCTATGTAGTAGAGTTAACAATTATTGATTTTTTATATAGGTTTAGGTATACCTAGTAATTCAAAATTTATGCTAGATGTGAATGTTATTGTCTTTCAAACATAAAAGGAATTTTGTAATTCCTTACTTTTATTGCAGTAATTGTCGGCCTTTTGATGTACATAGGTCAATTTCAAGGACACCGAACATAGTGTCGTAGGCTAATTGAAAGGAACTAAATAATATTTGAGTCATCGAATATCAAAAGTTCATATTACTGTTCAGTTCTAGTACATTTAAAATTGATGTTTTCGGTTCTTTGAGCCGGTCCAAACAACGGAATTTTAAAAATAAAAGCAATTGATTTAGTTGTCTCAGAGATATAAAAAATTGACCTTTAAAGAACAGCTTATAAAGTTAGGGGCAAACAAAAGTATATGAGTTGACAGTCCCTGATTTTATGCAGGTCAAATAGATAAAATCAATTATTAATACTTGCTATTTAATATTGACATACTAAATAGATTAAAATCTTAGTAACGAAGATTTCGTATGGTAATATATTAGTTAATTAGCATAGATTTTAAAAATACACACACACACATGTACATAATGGTAATTAATGTCGGAGGTAAAATACTCATAAAATGATCATAATGTGGGATAAATTTGTAAAAATTATTTGTTACAACCACAAAAAATCTGACTCTGGAATTTTATTCCTTGTCTCAATCGTAGTCTAGGTACCAAATTTCATCAATATTAATTATTGTTTAGCCTATGATATCGGCAGATGAAGAATGTCTGGCTCTGCTGCATAAACTCTTTGGATGGCCCAAAGGGTCCACCCTATAAATATAATCATAAAACGATGAAAACATGCACAATATTATGATATGTCATGATACCAAACACATATAATGATATCATGTATATCACACACAGTATTAATGACATTATATTTATCATGCACAGTTTTACTGATATCAGCATTAAAATTTTGATATTATGTTTTAATAGCATGATATTCTTGACATAACCTTTAAAATCATGATATCATGCTTTAATATTTTAACAACATGATATTTTTGATCTATCTATAGTGTTCTGCCTAATCAGTTATTAGGCAGGTTCAATTCTGTGGCATCCGCTTTCTCCATTCTTCTAGGTTTGCTGCCAGATCCTTCAATTCTCTATAGGTGTTTGATTTGAATTCTTCTAATATCCCTTTCTTGGTTTTCCTTTTCCAAGTTTCCCTAGAAATCAACCTTCCAGAATTGCTTTGACCATTCTTTCTTGACGTATTATGTCCAATCCAATTCTTCTTTTTTCTGATTATTGTTTCCAACATGCGGCGTTTTTCTTTGATGTAGCAATTTTTGCTTTATCTACATTTCATTCCATGTTATCTGTTGCATTGTTCTCCAAATCTACATTTCTATCTAGCGCTTCAATTTTCTTCTTGTCTTTTTCTTGCATTGTCCAGGTTTTCGCTCCATACAAATGTCTTCACGATTTTCTTCTTAGTTTCTAGTCGGAATGTTTTTGTTAGTAATTCTCTTCTTCTTATAAATGCCGTTTTGGCCATTGCAATCCTGGCGCGGATTTCGTTACTGCACCTTCCATCCGATGTTATAATTGTTCGAAGGTATTTGAAGGTTTTGACTTGTTCAACTTATTGATTGTTAAGTGTAATGTTCATTTGACGCTGCCCATTTTTTGAAACTCGCATTACCTTTGTCTTCTTTATGTTTATCTTCAAGTTAAAATCCTTCTTCTGAGTCTGCTATCAATACTAATTGTCTACAAATTGCACTTCTTTAATTATTTATCCTCCTGTGTTATTCCATTTTGTATGTGGTCAATTGCTTCTATCACCATATCGAGAATAACAGAGGTGATAACATAACTTAAATATTGATTTTTATTTTGTGCTTTTGGGCAGCGAATACGCTGATAACATATATAAATAGAGTGATTGTTTGATATTTCATTTTGACCCGTCTGGGCCACCAAAAATACCATTTCTAAATGATGATATCATGAAATTAAGTGATATCTTACTTCTTATGCATGATAACTTGTATTTAAAGTTGAAATCAGTAATATCATACATTTTAATGATAACGTGATTTTAATATTGAAAGGTATCATTTACATCCTGCATTTTAAAGATGATATCATATCATACCATATTTATCGCTGCATAGATTTCTCAGTTTTTATTTTGTCAAATTCAATGATTCATTCTCCAGTTTTAATTTATACGAGTATTACTAGGTTAGTTATGGTTCTTTTAGAATAATTTTGTAAATATTTATATTTATATGTATTCCATAGACCAAATTAATAGAAAAATATAATTTTCGTATTGGGATATAATACTTGAAAATAAAAATTTGAATAGATCATTGGAGAATTCCTTCTTATTTTGTATTTTTATATACATATTCTTTTCTGTTATGTTATTATGTTATTAGTATGCTAAGTAAAATAGTAGCTTTTCCAAAGTTTGAAATTAAGGTCCTGATTTTAGATTTAAAATGATTTCTTCACAACTTCAATTTTAGGAAAGGAAATCATTCTAAATTATATAGGAACTAATAATAAACCATTTTAAATCAATTAGAACCACCATATGTGACCAAATTTACCTTGTTTACTTTAAAACAGACCATTTTACAGACCTTCCCCAGTATGGTGGCCCTCATAGACCAACAATATGGCATCCAATTTTTATTATAATGCCTTCCTAATTCTAAATCTCAAATTTGGCATTTAGAGCCATTTATGAGAATTTGACCAAAGATATTGATTTTCCACAAAAAAATCAAGTCAATCAATCAAACAAACTTTAATTTTTGGACCATGTGACTGTTGACGAATCTTTCCCAGCACAATCCATCCACGGGAAATATGAAATCCTAGAGGTAGGGGTGGGGCTTTTCTACCAAGAGAAAATCTATAGCACAATCAAGTTCCTGTTTATTGGTATGGATGATACAACTACGAGTATTACAATGTTTAAGATACAAAACACATTAATCCAGACAAAAAATAATGCAACAAAAACTAAGTGGTAGTCATTTGTCGGTTGATGTGTTGCGCCGCCCGTGGTGACCGGTGGGAACTGGCCACACACGTAGCACACACTTCCTGGGGCCATAGCAAGGGCTTTAAATAGCTGAGATCGGTCGCCAGAGGTGACAAAACTAACAATTGAGTTCCAGATAACAACTCATTTAAATTTCAATAGCAACTGAGATAGCAAAAGTGGATAAGATACTATGCAGATTATTTTTTTCTGATTCATGGATTACTACAGTTTTCGATAAAGCAAAACATGGACATCATTGAAATAGTATATTGGATGAAAAGAATATAAAACTTTTGCAAAACATATAGAAACAGGAAGTCGAAAATGAGTTTGATGAACTGGCCAAGGAAAGATACGATAATAAAACCTGTTAACGGCAAAAAAGAGTTGTAACCTATAGAAAAAGATATACATAGAAAAATCCAATAATTACATCAAAAAATACAATTCTTTATATGTATATAGAAATACACATCCCTGCAAATTTCATTTCTTCTGGTAACACATTAAACACAATATGTACACTATGTAGATGATACAACCCAAGAATGTTTCATTTACACATATCAGCACTAATTTTCTATCAAAATAACTATTTACATACATACATTAAATCTACTCTACACAACAAAGATCAAATAAGCTAATTCTACCACATAATATGATACAATTAATGAACAATAAATAACAACAAATCAGAAGGGAATAATGAAAGTTTTGTACATACTGATAAAAACAAAGTGATATCTTTACATGTATTCTTACATAAAATAGTACTTTTTCCCAAACAAAACCGATGTCACATTATTTATTTTTGCCAATAAAACTTTTAGTAACCTTTGTTACTGAGCAACATTTTAACTTGTATATAATGTATGATAAGCAATACTCACTTATTTATCTATAGTTTTAGGCCAAACTATTGAAATTATATCTCAGGATCCACTCTTGAAACTTGGAACCCTGTTTTATAAGATATTGCATGACTTTGAACCTGATACCATTTCTACAAACCAAAAATCGACTGTTTACAAGATAATGTCATTTTATTTTATTTATCTACATATAATATGTAACTGAAATTCAGATTTCAAATAATAAACACAGTGTTTAATATTTTTACGTGCTACTTAAAACTATTCACTTTGAACCAACAAATTTATAGCTTGTGAAAGAGAACATTTTAGACTTCCATAATTATTATAGTAAAAAAGAAATTAATAAATATGCATTATTAACGACATGAGTCAACTTTAAACATGGATGAATTTAATATTCATACATCAATTTCTATCTATCAATAGAACTACAGTACAGAGCCGAGTCTGTTTTCTTGAGGGTTTTTTTGGTGAAAGAGGGAAATCTAGTGACCTGGATTTTGTATAACTCAGATATCAACCAACAAGTACAAAGAGAAATAACCTCCCTCAAATAACTTATTCATAATTTTGATTTAATATTGGATCCAGAAGTAGAAGATATTGATCGAATTATTTTCTGAACGGCCCCTACTGTTTATATGACCCAAAAGACACAGCTTATGTCTATTAAATGTCATGACTATTTGTTAAACAAATTTAAAATGTATGTTCTACCTATACCTACCACTAATTCCTTCCTATCTCCCTCAAACATAGATATTAATTCAGATTGGCCAACCCCCTTATCCACCAAGGGTTAAAACTTAAGTAGAATGAAGTTGTTTCATAAATATATCGACCCTTAGAAATGAACCAACTTCAAGGTATTGCAAAACTTCATAAAAGAATTCTCCTCAATCATTTTTCCAAATTTCAAGATCCTGAGAAATTGGTCTAAACTTATCGGCCTACTTCTTGTATATTTAAAATCTGGCTTTCGGTTTGCTATTTTTAGAATTGCATGCTAGGTAAGTGTTATAATATAGCAATACTATAAGGGCATTACATATGTATATTTAAAATAATTGTTTTTGCATCGATATACAAAAAATTGTACTGTTTTAAAATACATTGATTCTTTTGTACTAAACACTTCGAATAAGCAGTCATAATTGTTCCTAAACAATAGATAAAACAAAAAGGTTTAATTAAAACTATAAAACTTCTTTTTCAAGCACTTGCTAAATTTAGAGTTGTCATTTAAAAGAGAAATAATCTTAATGGGTAGATGGACGAAAACAATCTAATTGAATTTTAATTATATACATACATAAAAGACACCAAAAAACTACAAAGTAAAACTGTCACAGCCACTTTTAGCATCAACCCATAGAATAGAATGAAACATGTTTTTATCTTGAGCCATATTTAATGTCCAAAATCACAGCATGATATGTTCAACTGAATTATGACGATTGTATAGGAATTCTTGGTGAAAAATTGTATAGAAAATCTTTAAAAATCCTATATAATTAGTCGTATATAAGTCATATGTGTATGATTTAATCGTATACAAAAAGTTATATTATGTAAATAGTCGTATTTGCCCAAACAAAATAGTAGTATAGTAAAAATTAATATATAAATAATCAAAACATATCTACATACATTGTCAGAAAAAACGTTCTAATTAATTAAGTATTAAAAATGTATGTCAATGCGTATTTCAGCGTCAAATTTTAAGACATATGAATAAAGCTCGCTGAGTTATACTGAATGAAATTTAATGGTTTTCTAGTGGGCATCCTGTACATTCGAAATTTCTCCTTAGCGTGTAAAGGTTCGATATTTCTATCTCTATGATTATGGCACTGAGTGAAAATTTGTAATAGTACTTTCCACCAAAATTAAAAAACTGATTCAATCTATATAGTATATATAAAATCGATTCTGTTAGTATTGATAAAAACAGAAATTACCATTAATAAATAGAATCCACTGTCATCTTTTGTATCTATCAGTCAAAATAATCAACTTGCATACAGAATCATTATTTCCTGAACGTTATGAATACTGATAATCTCACTCTGATCGGTCATGAATGTATTAGGATTTTCCTATACCTCAATCATATGATTTCAAAAGAAAAATATCAAACTTCATTAGAATATTTTTAGTTAACGCTTTAAGATATCCCATTAGAAAAAATAGATTATCACTTTTAACTTGTTTTTTTAAGATTGTAAAAGAAAATACACTAAACTTCCATGTGATATATAGTAAAAAAAGAATTGAAAATATCCATTGTGAGTCAACTTCAAAACGTTGATAATTTTTATCGAAATCGGACAAAATCTTTATTTAGGTAATTAGTTTAGAAATTGAAATTACGTAACTTACAATGTCATTTATAATAACATGTCGGAATATTTCGGTACAATGTACCGTTCACAATCCTTTATTATTTTGAAAAAGAAATTTCAAATACAAAAAAATCGTAGAAACAATTGTTGAACAAAAATCAACAAAATACAAATAGTCATCGATATAAAAATCAAATCAACAAAAATACAAAAGGTTATTCAGAAAGTAAAAGTTTAACAAGACAACCGAAAAAATTAAACTTTTCCATAATAAAGATTTGAGTCATGATGGAAAAATGGTCTTAAAGTGACTAATAAAAAATTCTTCCTTAATTTTTCATTGATTTGTTTTAAAATTTTAACTTGGTTCTAAAACGATAACCGATGCAGCCTTGTCAAAATTTAATTTGAATTTTGTCCCTACGAAACAATTCAATTTCATTGGATTTTAAGTTCGTCGATTCAAGGAAATATTAGAGTCCTTGACAGTGTTTTCCAGACATCTACTGATGATCTTAATTTCTCAATTATGCCAACTTTATTCGCCAAACAATGTAAGTTCTGTTTCTTCTTTTAATGTTATGAAAGTTCAACAGCAAATTGGTTCTTCAGACTGTGGTTTGTTTGCCATTACCTTTGCAATTGATTTGTTAAATGGTTAGGATCCCTTTTCCAATCATTAATACGTAGTCTTCTTTTGAATTGTTTTCCCCTTTACTCATGCTAAACGCAGACATCAATAAAAGTCTAGTGTTTCCTTGTCTTCAACGGTGATTGGAATATTTCAAGAAAAACAATTATCAATCCAATGTACTCAATCAGTATCTTCATTACCGCTCACTGATCGCTTCTCCGTGCTTAATGATGATCAAAGTGCAATTCAGTCAAACATTTAGTTATCTTTGTGATTTTTTCAAATGACTGAACATCATATCTGCAATAATACCTAGTTCATTATCTAAAATCAGATTATTAAAAACAGTATTCTCAAATGTGCTAAAAAGAAAATGTATCACCATCTCTTTTTGATACTTATTTCAGTCATATTATTTTCATCATTTCTAAAAAGCTCAGAAAATACACAATATATAAATCTAATTTTAGTATTAATGTTCTTAAAAAGCCATTCATGAAAGATATATGTTATTGTTCCAGTATAGATAAAGCATGTATCTGTAAACAATTTTATATTTATACTCTCATGAAAGAGCTAGGTGTTTCTACCAATATTATTGGCAATGATGTTTATAAACTTAGTAATCTTTCCATAGATGACATCTACCATAAACATCAAAAGATTTGTTTAGAGAATTTAATATTCGATTTAGTAATGATGCTGATATTCCAAATAAATATTGGACTTCTAAATTTCATGTCACCCTACACGTTTAGATTTATCAGTGGTGCTTCAAACAGTACTACAGCTCATTTAGCTAAAGTTATTTGGCTTGCTCTTCAGTGTATAAAATCTCATTTTAAATCAAACTGCTGGTATTAGTCAGTATTATTGGAGTGTAGATAATTTTATAGTTTTTATTAATAAGATTAAAAAAATAAAGATCAATCATTTCTAACATTTGATTTCAGCACATTATATATATAGTCAGATACCATTTTATTTTATCAATAATTTTCTCGGGGCAGGGGATTTTGTCGTGGACCTAGATTTCATAAAAATCAATATTTTAATTATTAATTTTTCTATGTGTAATATAAAATCACTAATGCTTAAAATCGATTCATGTTGTTAGTAATGAGCATTTTTGATTTATTTTTCAACACAGAAAATTCTCTTTCACAATCTTATTTTTCAGTCAAACATTGCCATAAATTGGTTGAATCAAAATAAATAGTTCACAATACAAAAAGACTAAATGAAATTATCCGTCTTGACATTGGGTGATTTCAGGTTTGGTGTTACAGTCCAGTAAAGTTTAAAGTCAACCCCAGCTATGATATTGCAACATCAAACTTGAAATCGATATTTTGAGTTGAGATAACCCAGTGTAAAATAAACACTTGAGTTACTACAACCTAAACTAAGAAAATGCGATTATTTTTTATAAAGCTTAGAATATGATCGTGCTAAATATATGATATTTTGCTAAAAATAGTTTTGGAAACATCAAATAATAAGAGACTTGAGTACATAACATAACTAATGTTAATTTTCATTTTTCATGTTACACCTAACCCCTAAGGGTTAACGCCAACTTGATTTCAACTTTGATGTTAAGTAGGTTGTATTTGGTAAGATTCAAAATATAGATAGTCAAAGTGCATTAATTGAAGAAAACTAATGTGAAAAGGCTTGGATTGAGTGACGTTTTGGTATTGGAAGGGCCTTGGGGGATTGATATGCACCCATTGCACCTTGGAGAACCCAAAGTGTCACCTCCACATTGACAGCTGTACATAGAGGAGGATTTAAATGTAGGAGAGGGATTTAAATGTAAGCGAGTGACTTTTTGGTTAAATATGTGTGTGTAGTGCTTGAATTTCGTAAGGTTCATGTCATCATTCACAATTAAATGTTGTCAGAATTTAAAATGATATTAACAATGAAACTAAGACCTAAGAATTTATTCTCATGTTCAAATGATTTCGCTGAATCAATACTTTAAATGGCATTCTCATTATCCATTTGAATCTCCTCATTATTAATCCGTATTCCGCGTGCTTTAAAATTTGAATGTTTTACCATTTTAATAAACACTTGAGTTAACCCAACACTTTGTTCAGGAGGTAACACCAAACTTGAAATCCCCCATTGTTCAAACAAATATCTACAAATGGGTGCAATGGTAACTCTTCTTCTAGTCCATACTATTATGAATACAATTATGATTTTAGAATTCCATTTGCTACATCAGATAATTCTTGCAATGCACTAAATAACAATGACTAACCACCTGAGAGCATAGACATTTAAAGGGTATAAAAATAGAAATTTGTACAATTATGTAAAACATTGCACCTTTAAAAAAATCAGTAGGTACTTGCCTACAAAACATGTTGTAACATCAGATATAAAGCTGATACACTATTAGAAGAAAAAGAACAATATGTATGTATGACTGTGTACGGATTGAGAAAGTATTGTGTGAATTCGTTTATAATCACAATACAAACCCGGTAGCCAGGTGGCTATACGTGGGTACATACCTACACAGACACGATTATAATTAATGAAATCTTCTAGAATTCACCATACGTTATTATTGCAGCAGTAAGCGTCATATAGAAGAAATAATGACTCAATTTCTATTACATATAAACCATAGGTCAAATAAAATTGCCTGCATATTTCAAACAACAAAGATCTATCATTACATAATTATAAAATAGTTATACTGCTTTTAAAAATTATATTATTACATAATTTACAAGTACTACACAGCTGATTTAAATTGGATAATAAATTAAAATTACTTAAGTAATTGGTAGTTACCAAGCTTACACAAAATAAATGCAACTAACAAAGTAAAAACATACCTAAATGAAAATTAGTTTAGGCGAGATACACTCTTTACCTGTGAACAGATAACTTGGCTATTAAACTGAAACACAACATCATCTCAATTGAGTACCAACTATCTTATACTACTTTTGCAGACAAGTAGTGTGAACCTGGCCAGGATAGCTATTTCGACCTTGTTATGGTCCCATCAGTTAGGCATACCCAAACTTTTGATTGTTTCAGACTAAAAGTGGCGAAAAATAGGCAAACTTACGTTTGTTTTCCTATTTAGTCCTTGCCTTCTATCAAACTGCTTAGTATTGACAAGTTTGGGTATGCCTAGCCGATGAGACCATGAGAAGGTTGAAATAGCTATCCTGGGCTCTCACTACTTGTCTTCAAAAGTAGTAATCAATTGACATTTTGCTTTTGAGTTTAAATAGCCAAGTTATCTGTTAAAAGCTGATAGTGTATTTTTTCTAATTCTTACCAGCTTGGCCACACTTTCCCTCTTTTGGTACCTACATGACTAAAAACGGATGCCTAAATAAAACAAATGGTATTATGTATATGACTTGTATATTGTCCACTATGAATCATACCTAATGGACAACATGGTTTCCGGATATCTAGGATGAGTTTTGGATTAAAGTTTAGTTTCTGAAATTTGAATCTTGTCTCCATGGTATGCCAATAGGAGCAGCACACCAAAACCAGTCAAGAGACCCAGGTTTTGTAAAAGAAAGATCATAGGTCGGCCCAAATGTATCGCATCCTCAGACTCCATCGCATGGTTCATTTCTGGCAACTGTAAAAATGAAATAAAATTTGATGCAGTTACCTGTCTAAAATGTACAACTATAAACGTATTTTTATAGTAAATTGTATATGCAGGTCTGTTATTTTGTCAAGAACAAACGTTAGGATGGATGTATGTTAATCCTAAAAGTCTTCGTGCACTGACTATATTTGCCATGGTAACCTGGATATGTATTAAAATGTAATTCGCTAAACTTTTAATAGGTACATACATGAAAATTTAAATTAATTGGATATAAAAGAGTTTCTATTCACCCAGAATAATTGACTGTTTTTTTCTTAAAGTTGAAAATACCATATTCATTAAAGCCAATATTCTTAATATTGCTCAGGCTGTGATTATAGCTGGCTGATGAGGCCCAACAAGGCCGAAACAGCTGTCCTGGGCTATCATTTGCGAGTAATATAAATAAGTAGTATATTTTTATCAAAGCATACCTGTTTTTTATTACTCTTAAACACAAAAAATCAAAATAACTGATTTGTTGGTATATAAAAAAGTCATTATATTCAACTTTGTTTAGTACTGAAGCACTTACGTATACAAAGTGGGTGAAAAGAAATCTGATTTCTATTAAACACCACATTCAGTATCACGATTTTTGCCTGTTTCCAGGTCATTATTAACCCACCAAAAATAGCCATATTTCCTGTAAATCGATTGGGCTGAAATTTGATACCTTAGACAAATTCATTGACAAAAAGTTCAAAAATCAATAAATAAGGAGACCAATGACGTCATAAAGTCAAATTTGCTAGCTCTACCCACGGACATCTAAGAAACAACAAAGGCGCATTACATTTTCAATTCCCGCCCGTCACCGTCGAAGGGTTAACATAGAATTCTATACAAATTTAACCAAATCGACGTTTTAATAAAACTTCGCACAATAATTCATCGTCGTCAGTAGCATAATGGTTGAAATTATATGCAAATCTGAAATCATTTTTGGAAATTATTTCTTCCTTTAAGTTCTCTCTCTCACAACTATTGCATAGAAATAAAACTATAAATTTCGTTTAGATTAACATAGTCATTAATCATTACAAATTAATTATTCCGCGCAGGGAAGGGCTTTATCTTACTGTTATTACTGATTTGGTGCCGGAAATGCCCAGTTCCGCCGTCTCCAAAACACACTTGAGACAGTCAGCGTCATTGAGCAGGTATGGATGCCGTACAAGCCAGAGGGTCAAGCAGTGGAAGGCAGCCACAATGATGCTGTGCAGCATTCGTGAGTGGTCCTTGCAGTCGCGTTTACACTGACTTTCAATGAACTCACAGGTGAACCGCACAGATCGCTTACCTACAATAGACAAGTGGCACCGTAGTTGAAGTGCATCATGACACTTTGAATGTGCAGAACTTGGGATTGTTATCAGAACTGATAGAAACGAGTCTCTGTCCCGTCCATTGTCAAATAGAGCAAGAGCTCACAAGAGGTTTCATACCCCTCCCCCAGTGTTGGTTATATACCCAATGATGCCCAATAATGTTTGCTATCTAATAGTTTTGGAATTTTGAAGTTATATTTGAATGTATTCTAATTAATTTAAAATAAACTGAATAAACAGTCGTACTCGATTCTAATATCTGTTCTCCTGAAAAGTAGCTAAAATCGAGTTAGAACTTTTCCCCGTAGTCATTAGTTGACCGATTAGAACATTTTGGCTTTATTTATTAAATAATAGAACCACAATCATGTTAGAAATTTGTATTGACATAAAATGGTTTAGTTACAAAAATAATTGAAAGGGGTTGTATATACTCACAGATAGTTTTATTTGGTTGTCTGATTTTGATCTTAGAAATACCGCAAAGGATTTCCAAAGCGAAGAGGGCCGTATTGAGGTGCTGCTTCCAATCCTTGACCAGTTTGAAGCACAGCAGACCCAGTGTGTGGCTGAATAATCCAGAAGCAGTTTCTAGACGGAAAATTGTAAGAGGCAATTTATAAGAATGTAGTTTTTTAAAATTCTAAACTTAAATTAGTTCTGTTATCTTCACTTTTCTAAAAAAAATAATAATTATGTTTTTATTTCTTCATATCCTAACAAATTATTATTTATTTATTGAACAATTTTGTCAAAAAATGTGCAGTTATTTTATTAAGTCATAAATAATAATAATATGTTATTCCTAATCAGATCTTGGATTTACTATACCAGTCAAAACCGATATCGAAATATTCCATAAAACATTATAATCAGGGTGATTTATTAGCCGATTGAAATAGATAACTACATGGAAATAAACATTATCTTTTCCTTGACTTAAAAAGTGCAATACTACGAACCAAAGTGAAAAAGGCAAATTATCACTAAATCTAGTGTGAAAATAAATAACAATGTTATGATTTAAATTACAATAAATTGTGTGTTATATTTTAATAAAATAACATAATCAAATAAATATTAGCTGAGATAAAATCACCTACATAACTTGTAAACAAAATTGTCTTTTTTATTGCTATGTTAAATTTGCTTATGTGGTTCTACCAACATTAAAACTGTAGTTCATTATATGTATGCGTCTGATAATGGGGTGGCCTAACCCCCCTCCACAGAATCTATCATAATTCTCGTGCATGGATTAAACTGAAATTTTGGGATGTTTCAGTGTAAATGATTTTTTAGAAACAAATCGATAATGAAACTGAGCTAAGGCCGATGACGTCATAAATGTTGTCCATTAGACTTCAAATTTGGTGTTAAACATTCATAAAAAATTGAAAAACTATTGACTATAATTTTTTGGTGCAAAAAATGATATTTTAGGCCAAAATCACTAAAATGGCTCCAAAATCTAAACCAAACATCCTATTACTGAAATTTGAGATTTAGAATTAGGAAGACTTAGAAATGTATTAGAAACTTGGACGGTTGGTGGATTATGAGGTCCACCATAACAGGATAGATCCATCATTTTTTTAAATTGTGTTTTATCATAAATAAAAGGCTCTAAATAATTTAGAATGCTTTATTTCATGATATTTAGTGCTTTTGGAATAATAAAATTGGCAATATTTAATTTCAGAAAAATCGATTTTTAACACATGAAATATCTTATTTTGCTCAAACCTGAGATTGATATCCCAGAAGACATCTACAACAAGGTATAACATTTTGTGATACTTCATTTCCATGGTTCTAGAGATGTTAGCATTAAAATGAAATTTTTATTAAAATTATGGCAAGGAAATGACCCAAACTAGTTTACACTAGTTTAAAATCTATTTCTAGATCAATTTAGTGGTTTTTAATTGAATACATCCTCTAAAATAGAAATTAAACACATTTTTAATACATCAGCCAGGTCCTAGTCCACAATCAGTGGACCTCAAATTCAGACTTTGAATATAGCTATCACTTTAGTGTATCAGAAAAGAAGGCATTCCAATAAACAATTAATATTTTGTCATATAACGAAACTTTTTTATGAAATTATGCTTGTTTCTGACTAGTAGAAACAATTTAATCTGTTAATATTTTAGTTTTGAAAAAGACATTGTCTCAGTCTGGCATCCTGTGGTCACATAATGCTTAAAACTGAAAATATTAGATTTTCATTAGTTACTAGATCATGTTTTAGAAGCAATTTAATAAATAAGTTTGATTTTTAATTTATATTTTATCATATAATTAAATTCCAGAATTTTCCACATTATATATGGTCCACTGTGGTCACAAAAGCTTTCGTAACTTTTTTTGGATCAATATAATATTATGAAAATTTATACAGTTACAAAGGAGAATATCATGGATTAATTGTGCAATTTAAAAAAAATCTATCCATTGAAACTTTTTATCACAAAAATAAAAAAAGAAGAAATTTGCTTGGCTCTCAGGTTGCACCCTGTAGACAAAAATCAATATTTTCAAAAACCAGTAATACATGTTAATTAATGAAGCGTGTCTAACAACAAATATGAGCCATATATGTGTAATTTTGACTTCAGGATTGACTTTTAAAATAACTTTTCAAAAAGTTGAAAAAGAAATTGGACAAATAGTGATCTACTTTGAGAGCCCACCAGGTGATCTTGGGTCGGGGTATAAAAAACGTTTCTACGTAAAAAGCTGCAGACCTTCACTCGTGACAATGTTGTAAAATTTCAGCTTAATCGGAGTTACCATTTTGCACTAGAGAATATGTGCTAGCAAAGGGTTAACATACTACCATAGATATTAAATTATATAATTTAATATCTATGTATACTAACTACTATTAATCTTTAAAATCACTAGATATAATTCTTGATAAAAATATCAGTTTTCTAATTTTAATTATCAGACTTTTTTAAATAAGACATTTATAAATTATTCCAAAATTAAGCTTAAAGAATTTAAAATTAACTGGATATTGTTTAATTGGTTCAATTAACTCCAAATGGATAATTGTTTTTTTTTATTACTTATTACACCACCAAGATTTACTTATTAATCAATTTTCTGAAACAATTGAAATCATTCACTATTATCATTCCAAAAAAAATAGTCAAATAATTTATTAAAAAGCTAAATATTCAGGGCAATATACTCGTAGAATTCTAAAAGACATCAAATCGGTGGAAAAACTAATAAATACTGCAATTCCTTCCTCTGTTACTGAATTGGTTGGACGTATCATATTTTAATATCAACAAATATTTTATATTTTCAGACTTTTTCTTTTCTTTAAACTACACGTTGTTTCTTAAAATAAATTCATTTATATGAATAAAAAAAGCTGGACATTTCATTATTTGTAACTATATGCAACATGCTCAGTTAAACCGATAAGGCATAGTCTGTAGGTTTCGCATAAAAGACTTAAAAGATGCTGCCATAAATAATAAAAATTTTGTATAAGACAGTTGCATTTATAGCAGACTTGTTATTTATGGCAAACGAAAATGTTGAAAATAATTCTTTAAATTTTAAATTTCTATTTTCATATTAACTTCAATCGCTATAACAATCTCAGGAAATGAAGATCCAATCAAACACCAATGTAAAACTGCTATGGGATCATTGAATTGGTCTATAGCAAATTAAAGACGTCATCTGCTCCTCTGAGAGTTGGATCTTATTTCTCAACTTATAACATCTACTTTATCGATCAACTTATAATATTTAATTACTCGCTTAACTTATAAACATTTATTTTTGATGAACTTGTCGCTCAACTTGACAGCTATTTTGTCGTTTAAGTTATAAGACTTTATCGCCTATATTATAACAGTTAATTGTTCAATTAATTTAAATGTATTGTCGCTTATATCCATTTATGTACAATAAGCGCTTTACAGAATTCCATATTGTAAATCACAATGAGATCATGTAAAATTTATCTTTTTAGATGTGATAGATCTTTTATTGTAGTGTGCTCAGACCTTGTTTTCTAGTCATCAACTTATATTCTGGAATCAATATACATACAATAATTCATCAATCAATAAACATGTCACTGATAGGATCAAATGTAATTCTTAATTTATTATCTCTTCTACACAAACTAACTTCCCTTAAATGAAAAAATAAACTCTTAGTGTTTTAGTTTTAAAATCAAAATCTTTATAAATTTAAATCTTCATTAATAATGTTCTAAGAGTAGACAAATTAATTGTCATACCATATTAACTAATAACGTTTTGGTAAATGTTGGTCTTTGGTCTCTGATTCAAATGTATTTACTCTGTTTGATTTGCGATTAGGATGAATAGCCGTTCCGCTTCAATATAATCGTTTTATTTAAACTACTAAGCATAAAATTTACAGTTTACTGAAGCAATTTTACACATTTTGACTAGATTAAAAACAAAATACTCTAACCGGCACAAATTTTGCAACAATTAGTTAACATTTGTACATACGTACATACATTAATCATTTAAAATTATGTTGGTCTAAAAGCCTATAAGGGTTTAATCATAAACTTGTGCACAAAAGGTATGTATAGATCCATTGAATAAGAAATTCAAAAGGCCAATTCTTGAGGCCTCTGCAGGATATTATGGGCCATGGGGTCACTCAATGTATTTGTCCTATGCTAGAAAAATATCGGTTCCATAAATTGCTTCAATTTACTTCAAATTATACTACAGATCTCTGATGATTTTACGAGAAACTAAAAAATAGGATTTTGTGAAAATATTTAATGTCAATTTTGCTAAAGATATGTATTTTATAAGTATATTACTTGCAAGTATTTAATCATAATAAAAATAATATTAAATATTTTCACGAAAATCTATTTCCGGTGAACGTAGAACCGTGCTATTTTTTTAAATTACTTGTAACATCATCAGAAGTAAATCGAAGCAATTTCTGGAACCGATCATTTTCTAGCATAAGAAAAATACATGGAGTGACCCAATGGCCTATAATAACCCGCGGAGGTACTCAAGAATTGGCTTTCTGAATATCTACTCAACGGATCTATAAGCATAACAAACCTTTTGTGAGTGATTTTATGATTAAACCTTTATGGGCACGTAGACTATATCAACTTTTCAGAAAATCAATGATACTAAAACCTACGAGTACATCAACTGGGTTAGGTATCTTTGGTCATAGACATTGAACTGCTAGCTGGCTGATAGAACTAGCATTAGAGGCTAATAGAAATTTGATTGTGAAAAATTCACAATTACAGTCAATAGTATTTTGTCGCAAAATTGTGTGCCATTTAGATATAAAAGCAAGACTTAAGCTACACAACCTCGATTCATACATTTTAAAAGAATAACAATAGAAAAGATTGATTTTAGTTAGTAACCAGTGTACATAACACATTTTCCTAATTACAGGTATATAAAATACGCAATATGACGTGGCGCAATCCAAGTCAAAAACAATTGAAAAATAATTTATTGTTCCTCTCAACAGGTGCTGTCAACTAGCTATACACTTCTATTATGTACTTCTATTATTACCAAAATTATTACTACTATTAAATTAGGAAAACAATGCCTACAAGAAAAGACAACCTGTTTGACATGAAAACCAGAAACTTCAGTATGTTATCAAAAAGAACCTCTTAGAAAAAACAAAATATTAAGCAAACAATCATCGTCAAGCTTTGTTCAATAATTTAGTGAAACAAAAACAAACACAAACCGCAGTATGTAGGAGGGATAATAACCAAAAATAACAAAAAAATCCTCTGATTCAATCAAAATTATTATTAATTTACTCATATAAAAATAGTATAGGTAGATTCAACATACCAACATAATTCGTTCTCATAGAGCCTGTGAAGAGACACACAATAACAAGAATATGCAAAATAAGAATAAAGTACCAATACATAGCGTCAATACACATTTCCTTCAATAATTTCAATTAACTTATCAAAGTAATTGACAAATATCAAGGTCATTTGATTTTTAAATAATTAGGGCACTGTCTCTTGGGGTCTTAAAGGTTTTTTTATGCAGCGACAGTTCAGAGACCCTCTTTTGGAAAACTGTAAATTTTTGCAACTAAAATATCTGTGGCATAAATATGAAGAGGTTTTGAGGATTTCTCAGAATTGGATTGTATAAGTTCTATTACAAGCTAATAGCCTAGTAACCATAATAATTAAATTATGATGCCCTGATTTATCTTAGAAAATAGACTTTTGAACAGGACTCTGACCAAAATTTAGGTAAAATTGATATAACATTTACCGCCCCATTCCCCCCAAACTGTTGGACCCGGGTCTGATAATGTGAAATATGTAGAATGTTTCTTTTGTGTTCTCAAAGCAAACTCATTTCACTCAAAATATTAGGCAACCTAACATGCAATATCTGGAGATATCATTTCCCTATCACTAAATCAGCCTAAAGATCTCCTGGAAACATTTGGATAACATGGGACGTACCAATCTTGTCACTGTGTCGCTCATCACTGGCACCACCAGAGGCCTCATCAAAGGCTTCCTCGACAGCCCAATCTTCCAAAAGAACCAACATGCCGCCTACAACAACAAGTGACAAGAGCATAGAAATAAAACAACAATTTAAAAGCATAGTGTTAACCATAAAAAAACAATGTGACATAAATCAAATGCTTAGGAAAATTTGGTAGGTACGGACGGATTTTGGACTTGGATTTTTAGCAGATCGAGTAAGGAATGACAGAATGTCCTTAAATTAAGGTAGCGATGGTGCTAACAGCACTAAACTATTTTCTTGCTAAATCTGCAAACATCAAAAACATTTTCCTTTAAAATCTGTACAAAAAGCTATTAGATATTATGTTAAAATGCAATTTAATGATCATCATCTAGTAATAATAGATGCGAGAAGCAACATTTGGATTTAAGCTAGGTGGAATCTTACACTGCATTTTATTCTTCAAAACAGTTTTCAGGTTTGTTAAACAAGATTAGATATTAATTTGTAAAACAGTTTTATATAATTTGGTCGTAAATAAAATCATCGTATATAAAGGTTTTAGGGAAAAAGTCGTTATACAACAACAAAAAGTTGCACAAAAATTGTCGTGTACAAAATAATCGTAAAAAACTAACTTTAAAAAAGGTTTTAAGAAAAGTCTTAAAATATACACGTATAAAACTAAGAGTGGTGTAGAAATTAATAAAGTCACAATGAAGAAGTCTTGTATAACATTAGTCGTATAGAAAAAATCGTAACGAATAAATAATATGCCTTGAAAAATAAAATTGTCATAATTATAACAATTAGTTGTTTAGAAATAAATACTTAATGCGTCTCAATATAACAATTTATTGTAAAAATCTGTGATGTGATAAAGCAAACTGCAAAACTGCTGGCATTTTCTTTATTATAAAAATATAGAATCACAATTATTAACATACTTTTTACCGATACACTTTTTCTTTAGAACTTTTTACACATTCAGAAATGTTCATTTAAGACTTTTGTATACGACTGTTCATAAAAACTTTATTTTTTACAACTTTCAGAATACCTCCATACTTAAATTGGTTCTGATTAATCATCTCAGCCGCGTACATCTGGGAGAACAGCATTTAAAGTTTTAGAATAGATTATTTGATGTCTTCTAAAACAAGAAACATAACACCCAGGAAAGACAGTCCACATTCTTGCAAACCCTCTCTATGATGCGGCGATGGTGCTCAAGTTATAAGAAAATATCACTGGCAGCACACATAGAAGACCCATAACTTACCGAGGATCATCTGCAAATTTGTGGCATCCTGTTGATCATTAAGTGCATCGCTCAGTTGAACGGCAACTTTCTTCTTCAGGTCATAAAAAGTCATTGGTTCCTCAGCATCATTGATCACTGGGAGAAGACCTAGGAAGGAAACAAAAGTCGTACTATAATTCACACAATAAAATAATCCACAGATAGTAGCAACAATTTTAAACTGACCATATTTTTTTACAACTAGTTTATATATTTTCCTTTCTGATTGGATGGTTCCATGGGTTTTTAATTTTGGTCTTAAGAGGGACTAGATAGTATTTCCAGTCAACAAGCTTGACTGACCATCTGTCATGCTTCAGCTTGGGTGCAGAGCTTTATGCATATGATCACATAGTTTTGATTTGATCTTGAAAACGACATTATGCTCATGTTCTTCACAAACTGAACAGAAGAATTCGTTGTCCATTAAATGGCAAAAGAATTTTCCCTCACAGCTAAAATGCTTCCAATTTTAGGGCCTCAGACTGACGTGCAACCACTGAATGAGAGTAGTTCTGGGTGTGCAACATTCCACGATCCAGCATCTCTTAAAGAATAAACTCATTCTTTATTATAATTTAGCATTAGTTTTTTTTATAAAATATTGAACGGGTCCAACTATAAATCAAGAGCATCTTTCCGAACGTTTACAGAAAATTGTTGTAAAATGAAGCTCAAACTATTTAATATTATCAAAACAACAACTTTGTAGGGTAAAATTTGTACAGCCACTTACTTTTGATGGTCAACCCTTTGAACTGGAGTGGAAGACAAATCATACTGAGCAACTGGTGGATACCGGCACGCTGCAGCTGAACAAAACTGATGTATTCAGGAAGGCTGAAACAAATCAAGAACAAAACCATTTATAACTAGTACAAGTAGATAATAGGTGTACAAACTAGAAAAATCACTTGTCGTCAGGGGCCCCTAGATTTACTTCCTGTGGATGAATTGGGTGGAAATTTAATACATACATATACCCCAGAATATTTTAAGGGCAAATATATTTTTAGAAAAAAATAAATAAAAATCCAATTACGTCATCAGATACAAAAATTCATCCGAATGACTTCTTCTGGCTTTTCTCACATTTAGGTGGGGTCGCCGGTGCGAATCGTTTTCCTCCACTTCTTGCAATCCATTGCGTCCTCCTCTCGGACTCCCACCTGCTTCACGTCTTCACGATTGCAGTCTTCCCATTTCTTTTTGGATCTTCCACGCCTCCTCTTCCCCACCTCCATCTTTCTGACTCTTCAACCCACATAGTCCATCCCTCTCCTCACCACATGTCCTAACCACCGGAGCCTCACCTCCATCAATTTTCCTTTCAA
>JAUYWI010092520.1:0-12147 GCA_034780595.1 Parotoplana pacifica | reverse complement strand
TCCCGGAACCCTGTCCACCAAATAACTTAAAGCGTGCCACGATCGGGTCTCGAACCACGTACCTCCCGATCCGTAGTCCAGCGTGCTACCCACTCGGTTAGTATGCCCGTTTTCATTTTTTAACTTAAAATAATGATATAAAATGTTAACAAATGGATGTACTTCGATTGTGATCCGAGCAATTAATAATTTTCTTGCCAGATGATTCAATTATTGTCCTGGATGAATTTTAAAAACTATCTTTTATTCTACGTAGGTAATATTGAGCACTAACATTAATTTTAAAATGTAATCTCTATTGTATTTGGCATGTTTGGTTTCATGTAACTTCAAATAAACTTTGTATGAAGTTAAGTTATAATAAAAAATTTTAATGTGGTTGGATAAATGTTTTCAGATTGTAAAGCTATTGACTATATAGATTCAGTAGTAAATAAATAATATGTAGGTAATATGCCTTTGGCCATGAAATTCAATTTATTTTTCAATAGTGGTTTTTTAATTGGTTTCATTAATTGTTTATGAGATTTACATAATTTTTGTTTTACTTGTAAAGCGAGGTAATAAATTTTAAAATATTTTATATTTTTGTGTACTTATGTACATAACTATCTAAATTTTAAAATTTCCTGTAGCTATCGAAATATTTTCGCATCCAAAGGTACTAGGTATGGGTCTAATTATAAGCTTGTAACTAATAGGTCTGCGGTTCGCAAATTTAAAGATTTGTTTAGAAATACATTTACTGGGACCTGGTAGACTTCATGCGGCCGTCAAAACACAATTTTTAAATGACCCGCCACAATGAATTCTTATCCATTCACTGATCAAATCAAGCAGTAGTAGTAGCAGCATTCAATCATTCAATGATTTTGTAAAGTGAATTTCTCCAAATCAAGAGAGAAGCCAATGATTGTGGTGTCCAAAGTTCCTATCTTCCCTATTGTCAATGTTCTCTTCTATTTCAGCCTACTGGATTGCCATGAACGGAATGAAAGCCTTGATTGACTACGAGGAAGGTCTAGTGCTATCAGAATATGACGTGACATATGTGCGAAGTTGCATTTTTAATCATTTTCATGTGAGTAGCTACCCCCCCCCTCTCTAGAACAACCTGTGTTTAAATTTTCAATTTCTCCAAAAATGGTATAAAATTCAGAGTCTGAAGGGGCCGTTGGTGGTAGCTGTAAATTGTTTGAATTTTAAGGATTTCAACCGAAATATCTTCTTTGGTTATTTGTCTTTGTTCTGGGGTCTTTTGTTTTAGTTTTAAAACAATACCAAGAATATCATATTTAACTAACTTATGACAATAATATTGTTGCTTGGTATTAGGAAACTGATTTTAGTACTTTTATTTAAGATGTATAGAGAACTGGGAATACATGTGCACCATTATTTAAAATATGTCAACCTGTTTCGAGTCTATTAACACCTAAACATTATGTGCCTACCTAGATACGTACAGCTTCACAGTAAAACTCCAGAGCAGCGATTGATGCACTTTTGGTTATTTTGCTTCAAAGTTGTTAGTCTTAATTGATTTGAAATTTTTGTCTAAATGAAACTCTAACGGGGACATTTGTTTTTTCAAACAGCAGCACAGCAGTGGGGGACCTTGCATAGTAAAACAGGAGCTGAAGACGAGATCTGGTTCACACATGTGGCACTCTGCTGCTAATGTTCGGCATTCGATCTCTTGCTTACTCCCCCCACCCCACCCACCCACTAAGCAACATATTCCCACCCCGGACACGTGTCCTAATCTCTCTCCGGTTTAATTAACATAAATTAAGAGAAATTGCAATGCTGAAATGATTTTATTTTGTTTTAATCAGCAGCAGCGAACTGGAAGCACATTTTGTCCTGTTAAATGTCGGTGAGAAGTAGGTGAATGGAATGTTGGCTAGTTATCTTTGGGGACTAATTAAGCTAATGTTGAGAATATTCCATGAATTTTAATGCATTGTTGTCAGGCATGCAGGCCAATTGTTGCCATGTCCATCATAATTAACTATTTATTGTTGTGGAGAGGGAGAGGGAGAGAGTTCTCTGATTTCTTCATGAATTATAAATCATATTTAGGGGTTTTGATTGCCAGGCTTCTAGCTGAACAGAGTCTGGTGCTGTTCTTTCCTCATTTTGTTTTTGTCTATGAAGAACAATCCCAGATGATTTTTGTGTACTTTCCTGGATCTGATCAATTTTGAATGAAGTAATGGTTGGTTTACATTGAAGAGCCATTTAAGGAAGGTTTGAATGTGTAAATATGAACAGTTTGGTAATCGATAGTGTCATAAATCAGATATTAAAAAGTTCTTAGGTACGTACCTGCCTTTTCGCCATAATAAATTAACTAATTATAAATAATCAATATTATAATCAACTGATGATTGTGTTTAGTGCTAGATTATCTACATTTTTTGTTTGTTTTTAGATTGAACATCGATCGGATATTGTCAATTTCTTCTATTCCAACTTTGACAAATCTTTTGTGGCCAAGCTTGCCGTGAAATTTTCTGAAGGTATGTAGCGATGCGGCAGCTTCTAGAATATTTCAAGGGTCATTTTAAGCCAAGGCAGGTTGTGGGCGGCATGAAAGGGCACTGATTTATTGAAATTCGAAAATAATATATCGATTTCAAAGATTTATTTGACTTTTATCAGCAAGTGCGATTGAAATTTAAAAAAATAAAAACTGAAAGTTGCCTGTCTGTATTTTCGATTGCACTTTTCCAAATTATCAATTGATGCTCATAACTTGAGTTTTTATTTAATTTTTTTTTAAATAAAACAGCTCATGTCCGATTTTCTTTTTCAAGGACATATTTTATCCCAAAATGGGCGTGACTTTCAGTGTGAGTAAACAACATAGTCTTTTATGTAGTGAGGCTTGTAGCGATCTCAACTTTAATATTATAGTTATCAACAATTATAACATCTTTTAATTCAACTTCTTTTTTGACTAGTTATGTTGACAAAAGTATGATCTCTATAGTGGATGCGGCCTTCGTTTGTAGTTAAGTTAATACCAAACAACTATTTTTATTTTATTTATTCTTTAAATTTCCTTTTATTCTCTTATCAATTTTACTTGAAGAAAAACCGCAGCATATAGAGTTTCAAAATGTAATGAAAGTTTGATAATTATTCTTTTGATGATATTTTATTTAACATGAAAGCATTTATATCGCCTTACAAAGCCTTTCTCTTCCCTGGAGTTAGTTATTATTTAACTATTAAATTTTATTGAGCTTATAGCAACCATTTATTAGGTAGGTTTTTCATGATTTAGCATCTTACGAGATTATTTTCAATAATACGTTTTCTTTATTTCGTTTTGCACTACATTATAATTAAAAACATCAGATAAGAGACTTTGAGGATATTAATGTGACTACTGATGTTAGGGTTTATTAACTGAGATGATTATTTTATTACTTCTAATTATTGCTGTTTGTTTCATTTCATTCAAAAGTTAATTAAGTTTTGATAATTCTGATTCCTTTCTTGTGATATTTTTTTAAATGTATATTTTATGTATTAGATTGGCTTATTTATTTTGTAGATATTTATTAAACTAAATTTGTTCAAATTACATTTTCCAAGCATTCTTACAGTAGTAGGTACCTTTCTCTATTTCTTCTTCTGCATATCACAGTCTAAACATTAACTGATTTTAATGAAATTTGGCACCTAGACTAACTTTGGGACGAGGGGTAAAAATCCGTTCTCATATATTTTGTGCGATTGTTAGGGACGCCAATATCGCATAGCAACATTAAATTTTTACAAATTTATCCCATATAACAATGATTTTATGGCTATTTGACCACAATATGAACTTTCCAGTAATCAACTTTCCACTCATTAAATATTGCTAGGGACACCGATATGGCATAACAACATTCAAGCTATTTATAGAAATATTTTGGTATTTGACCATTTAAAACCTTAATTGCTATATTTAAAAGTTTTTCTTAGGAACTGTTGTTAGGGATGCATAGTAACAGTGACCTTTTACAAGTATGTACATACATGCATCCAATATAACAATGTTTTTATGGGAATTAGTCAACATGAAACCTTTGCTACTATACATATATGAACTTTCTTTTAATCAACTTAGCAACTGTTGGTAGGGTCACCGATATGGCATAGCAATAAGCTATTTATACAAATATTTCGGTATTTGACAATGTAAAACCTTAGTTACTATATACTTCTATAAATTTTTATTCGTATACTGTTGCTAGAGATGCCAATATTGCATATGAGCAGGGATGGGTATTAGACAACATGTACTTTCTTCTAATCAATTTTCCACTTAGCACTGCTGCTAGGAACACCAATATGACATAGCAACAAGAAATTATTATTTGATTACATGTCTACCTTAGCTAATATCATCACTTTTAGAAAACACACAAATTAATTTTGAATGTATTACTAAAAGAATGGAAATTAAAGACCAAAAAGTGTGTTAGTTCAAACCGTAAATAAGTGATATCATTTGGTTGTTAGCTCTTACTATATGATGTTATTACGTCTTTAGATAAATAATATTTTTCCAAAAACGTGAGCAGAAAAGCTAAAGCCGTGACTTGTTAAGAAGCATATTAATATTCAAAAAAATGTTTTCCCTTTGTGGAACATGTATTGTATAGCCCGTTGGGTAATAAATGATTATTTTGTCTGTGGTTCAGCCCTACTTTTTTTTAAACAACCTTTATGCCATTTTCATCGAGTTTTTGTAATGTGGCACGCAAGAGACATTTTGCAAATGATTTTTACTGAGTTGGAAATCAGCAATGGCATGAAATAACTTTAATTAATCTTTACTTTTGTACCGCTAGAATTTTGTCTCATTCTCTACGCCGAATTGTTTTTGATGATTACTAGTAGAAAATACTGCTGACCCGTAACAAGAAAGTTTTTTTTAATATTGTTATTATAGTCATTATGTGAAGAAAATAAACTAAACAACGTTTAAATGATGTAATTAATAATTTGAGGAGCACAGTGAGGCCTATGGTACTATGACAAAAATAATGTCAAATTCAGTGGTTAGATTTGTGAATACAGATATCAGTTATAGTACTACTCTAAATTTGTTTATTTTCTGTTCTCTAAAATGATTTTATTGTTATATTAATTTATTTATCCATTTATTATTTATGGTTTGACATTCAATCGCTACCTACTTTTATTTAGTTCATAATTCTTGTCTATGATATTTTAATTGAAATCTAAAAACTTTCATTTCTCAGGAGCAATATTGTTCAATGACGCACTATGTCGCAGATTATTTTATGATGCTGGCTACATATTAGCGCGGCATATCGCCACGGTCGCTCCATTCGCTGAACCGGTAAGATAAAATAGACCTACTACATTTATATACTGCTACAGAGTTTACATCCGTTTTGCGTGAGCTTTAATAGTTTTACAGCAGTTTTGATTAGTTTTACATCAGTTTTTCAATCGTTTTAATAGTTTTACATCCGGTTTTAATAGTTATATATATGTTTTTAATAATTTTGCATCAGATTTAATAGTTTACATCAGTTTTTAATCGTTCTAATAGTTTTACACCGTTTTAATAGTTGTGCATACGTATTTAATAGTTTTACATCAGTTTTTAATCGTTATAATAGTTTTACACCGTTTTAATAATTGTACATAAGTATTCAAATAGTTTTACATCAGTTTTTAATCGTTCTAATAGTTTTACATAGGTTTTTAATAGTTGTACATAAGTATTCAATAGTTTTACATCAGTTTTTAATAGTTTTACATTGTTTTTAATAGTTTTATATCAGTTTTTAATCGTTCTAATAGTTTTACGCCATTTTTAATCGTTCTAATAGTTTTACATAGGTTTTTAATAATTTTACATCAGTTTATAATAACTTTCAACTATTGTTTTGTTAATGTTTAAAAAATCTAAAAAATGTTGCATTAGGTACTCTAACCTCTTCTAAATTTACATACTAGGAAGGAGAAGCATATTTTCATTCTAATCTATTGTCATACATGGAAAAAATAATATAATTTAATAAAAAGGACAACTAATCTAATCAATTATGGCATGTCAAAATCTGTGAAAATGCCAAAGTACAATAATTGATTTTTTTATACAAGTACTATTGCAAGCACATTTTGATAAGTATAGGTACTTGTGATTCTTTAGCATTTTACGAAGAAAATTGTGACATTAGTTAAGTTACATCGATGGTCTATAGTTATTACATAGTTCAATGTTATAAATGGTAAGATTCTTCTAATTTTATACGATTTTTTTTGTTTTTGAGAGGGGGGTATGATCCTGTAGTAAATATTAATTGACTTTAGCTCTTGATTTTTTAAATTTATTAAATGTACCTTACCTGCATCTTATTTAATATTTTAATTATCTTTTTCTATTTTTCATTCTGAATAACTTTATAGAAATTAGTATGTAATGAATAGAAAAAGTGCATTATTTAGATTTCGTATTTTAATATTGTCGCCTAAATGTTATTGGATGTTGTTTTTTAATACTTTAATTTCTGCATAGCTGGAACATGTATGCCTACTTTATGGATTATGTTTTAGAACTTCTTGATGTTGAATTGAAAAACTGCAAAATATTTATTCACGTAGATAATTCTTATTGAAGAAGGTTGCCCACTTTTTGAATGTAAGTGTCGAGGAAAATTGTAGGTTTGCTATGAAATCATAAATGTGTATTCAACATCGCATTACTTTTATTTATACTTATGAATAAATATTCTTTTCTCAATTTAATTTTTTTCAATTGTTACATTGTGATATTTCTCTTTGTTTTGTTAACTTTAACTACTAAAGCATTTTTCTTTGATTATTTTTACTATTACGAGTTAGATAATCTGTTGTTGTTGTTTTTTTTATTTAGCAGCCTCACGGAAGAGCTAAGGCATCAAGTATTTCCATGTTCTTCTGGCTTTTTCCACATTTAGTTGGGATTACCTCTGCGGATCATTGTTCTGCACTTTTTGCGGTCTGTTGCATCATCCTCTCGGACTCACACCTCCATATCTTCAAGGATGCAGTCGTTCCATTTATTTCCTCCACGCCTCCTCTTCCCCACTTTTATCTTTCTGACTTCTCACCACATGTCTCAACCACAGGAGCCTCACCTCCTTCAGTTTTTCCTTTTAATTGTCCAATAGTCATCCTCTCCCTCTTCCTCACCCTCTCATTTCTCACTTTGTCAAATCTCATCCGTCCTAAAGACCACATTAGCATTTTCTTCTCTGCCATCTGAAATTTTTCTTCCTGCTCTTTTGTAGTAGTCATAGTCTCCATCACATACAGCATTGCTTGTCTCACCTTTGTCTTAATATATTTTATCTTTTTCTCCTTGTCTGGTACTTTTCTGACACATATAACACCAGCTTGTATTTGAACTCCTCTACATTTCCCCTGCATTTTCAACGTTTCATCCTTTACTGACTTAGGGCCTACTCTCAATTTCAAATACTCCGTTTTCTGCCTGCTAACTCTCTAGACTTTACCTGTCAGACAGTTTTACCAAGACAAAAAGCAATGGACTCAGGGAAGATCCTTGATGAAGTCCCACAGTCACCTCAGAGTCCTCCAACTCATAGGCAGCACACCTCACCTTTGTTGTGCAGTCTTTGTACATGTCCTGGATGTGTTTGATGTACGTTTTCTCTACTCTTCAGCCTCAAACAGTTCCACGGTTCTTGTCTTGGAACCCTGTCATATGCCTTCTCCAATTCAATAAAAATGAAGTTCATGTCTTTTTCTGTACTTCTATCACTTGTCGCAGCGGCAAAATAGCATCTGTTGTACTCCGCTTAGGCAGAAAACCAAACTGCTGTCACTTTCGAAATCTTTTATTCACAATTTCAGTGTGTGATGTTAGTTTGATGCCGCTGCAGTTTCCACAGTCCTGTGTCACCTTTGTTAGCATCAAGGTACTTCTTCTGGCATTTCTTCTGTTTCTAAACACTGCTATTGATCTCTATATCCCTTTTCTACCAAATGCTTTCTATGCCTCTACTGGTATATCATTTGGTCCAACTGCCTTCATTATTTTCATACGCATTAATTCCCTGGATACTTTCATGCTCACTTTCTCTAATTCATTTTTTCAGCTTCTATTTTCGCTCTCTTCGTGTTGTCCACATTCATAAGCTGATGGTAGTACTCCTTCCATCTGTCTCTGATTTTTGCATCATCTGTCAGTGCCTGCCCATTTTTGCTTGGTATACATCTTGTGACTCTTTATTCCTCCGTTTTGCGAGTCTAATAATTTTGTGATGTCCATCTAGGTTGTTAGACAGGTCCTCATATGCCTCGCTTTTGCTTTGGTCACTGCCAATTTTGCTGCCTTGTTTGCTTTTTTGAATGCTCTACTAGGTTCCTCACTCCAGTTCAAGTCCCTTTCTTTTTCCTCTCGTTTATCCTTGATAGCAATTTGTACGTCCATGCACCACCACCTTGTTTTTTCCTTTCTTCCTTGGTGTAACACCCAACACATCTTTTGCTTCCTATTTTATAACGCTGCTCAGCACCTCCCACTTTTCAATGGTTTTTTGTATTTTCCAGCTTCTACAACCAAATTTTCTTTGTTTTTGCCCTCTTTCTGCTTTACTTTTCCCTATATCGTTGCTTTGCATAGCACCAGCTTATACTGTTTGACCACCGCTTCTTTTGGTATTTCATGGCAGTCCTGTACCTTAACTCTTTCCTTCCACCTGGCTGCATGTCCCACCACAACTGTATGTTCAATAATACAAATTTCTTGTTTATTCAATAAATAATTTACCTACGACTTTTAGGGGTCCACCACAAATATCTCTGTTTATCACTGCTGAACATTTACTGATCCTGCTAAAATTGGTTTAACATCGAAGGCATTTGTCGACTGTGATACCATTGCAACTTTAGAAGTCACACTTTGTCCGATTTAACACCATATGATATCAGCCACATCACTACAGTGTTGTATACAGTGATCCTCAGATGTAGATATAGTCCTTAAACAATCAGACAAGTATCAAACATTTCTTGTAATTTTTGCATTGTATTCTTCAATTGGTGGGTCAATTTGACCCCCCCCCCTGCCTAGTAATTTCTTAAAGATTAATTGTCTGCTCTCACGACCGTTTATTGGTTTATCAATATAATATACAGTATTTCTGTTCTAATTCACTTTCAATTTTATTTTAGAGTGGTTTGAATGTTGCTTTTTCCCAGAAAAGTGCCCTTCGTTTCCCGAATGCCGGGTTCCACTGCCTGGGTTCCCCTCTGATGTCAAGTGATCCGCCAGTGAACCGACATGAGGAACTGAAGACAAAAACTGGCCGAGGGAGGGCCGACCCTTTCCGATTTCGCACTACCAGATTTCCATCCTGGGCAATCGGCAGAAAACATTAAAAGAACTAAAGGAGAATAGTAAGAAATGTTTCGATTTTTGTGGAATACAAATTTTGTAGTAATATTCGCTAGTCCCTGCGCTCTGCCAGTGCTATTATAAAATACAATCCATTCTATGCTCACTTCAAACTTTTTAAAGTAATTGTGGAAAGTGGAGGATTAGCCTAATTTCCTGGGAAAATCCTTAAGATTGTTGTCCGAAATAAAATAACTTTTTCGTCATTTTACAAATTATTTTCATTTACTACTTACAAAAGGTAGTTTAAACTATATGAGAAATGTAATAAAACACAAATATTGATCAAATTTAAATTGCAGAGCCGATTTCAAATTTGCTCATTAAATTATGATACCTTAAGGATATTTTTCTTCTAGTCTTCGCCTTCCATCTTGGCTCAAAACGAATATTCCTCGTGGCGACAATTTTGCAAGAATTACAAAACAACTTCGAAATTTAAATTTATACACAGTAAGAAGCTTGAATTATTTAATTCATTAATTTTTATTGTTCGTATTATTGAAATTCTTTACCACATAGCTATAAGTACAACATTGAATGCCTAGTTGAATATCTTCCAACCCTCTGTTAGTTGCTAGGGCATTAAATTTACTTTGATTGATCCTTTTATTTGTCCAGGTGTGTGAAGAGGCCAAGTGTCCCAATATCGGTGCATGTTGGGGTGGAGGGGAGCATGGAACGGCGACTGCAACAATATTGGTCAGTACAGTTTCAGAGTTTGATTGTCTATCACAGGGAAGATTATGACATCTTGTCTATCCAGATCTGACAAAATAAATTGGTATTAATAGGAGGGGACCTCACTTATTGGATTTTTGTTTTATATGGACGAATTAAACTAAAATCCTAAACATTTCTACATTTGAACATTCCTACACAGATTTTAGATTACATTTGCACATTCTTATACAGATTTTAGGTGACACGTGTACTAGAGGCTGCCGGTTCTGTTCAGTGAAAACGTCGCGCACCCCTCCCGCTCCGGACCCCAATGAACCGGCCAACACTGGGGCGGCCATTGCCAAATGGGGCCTCGACTATGTGGTGCTGACCTCGGTTGATAGAGACGATCTGGAGGATGGCGGCGCTCAGCAGATGATCAACACGGGTAGGTTATCGTTAGCAATGATTTTTTTAAGTATTCCTTTTAAAGAATATAGTTTTGTATTTTAAAAGCCCCATAATTCTTCTTCACTTAAAAAAATAACGAGTTTTTTTTTTTTTGAAAATTCAATTGAACTGAAGTTTGGCACTCAGACATAAATTGTTTCTAAAATTGATGAAGGGCGATGATTGCATTAAGTCTCAAAATGATCTTTGTCCAAATAATTAAAAATTGGCGTACTCCAATCCGAAAAAAATTGCCAAATTCAATTGATAACAAATTGAAGTTTTATAAAATCAGTTTAGAGATCTGGAATCACTGCTGTGCGGCTATAGACTGACTCGAGCAATGAAGGGGCAAATTATAGCACATGTGTTGGACCAGTAATTGTTTATGCGGCAGAGAGATGAATAGTAAGATCAATATAAGAGAATATCCTAAGAAGAGCAGAAAAGGCAATGGTTAGAAATATATGTAGATTTAAGCAGCGGGATAAGAGGAATTCAGATTATAGTTGATGGAAAAGCTTTCTGCGAGAGTCCATTGTAGAGGTAGTGAGATGGACGGAGCTGTCTAAGATGGTGTGGTCATGTCCTAGAAAGGAAGAGAATAGTTGTGTATAAGGGGCATGGAATCTCGAAGTGGAAGGGACGAGGGAAAGAGGGTGAATAATAATTATACAGAGATCCGACTATAAATTTCGAAATCTATGGCCCGCAGATGGTAGGGACAATATCTGTGTACCAACCTTATAACAGTGCAGATATAGAAGAAAATGCAGTTTTTGGCCATAACTATTTTACTCCATAAAATTTTTACAAGTTATTTCAGATTTCTGCGTAGGTACACAATTAATTTGCACACATTTTGATATTTTTCTCAACTGCTTCATTTCAAAATTGGTGACCTGATTGTAGCTAAATCGGTGGCTGATAATTTAAACTTTTCTGCTTTCAGTTTTCCAGATCAAATCGCGGTCACCTGGAATCCTGGTTGAATGTCTCACTCCTGACTATGCCGGCCATCTGGACTGGGTGCAGATAGTGGCCCAATCTGGTCTCGATGTCTATGCATACAATCTGGAGACTGTGGAACCACTACAGAAGTAGGCATAGGGGCAGGCACCCACAACCGCTACACCAGACTGTTATTAAAGGGACTGTAAAGTCATTTCATATGCTTCGTATGCAAAAAGTGTCTTCAATATTGAATTTGAAAAGATTTCTGATGGCTAAAATTTGACCGAATTTGGTATAGAGGTACTATGTATCAATAAAATGTCTTGATTCAAAATTTTTTATTTCAAACATAGAAACTTCGGGCTTTAAAGTTTGAAAAAAACAGATAGATATTCATATTTAATAAATATATTTCGTGATACCCATTTTATAGATAAAACCTCAGAATGTCTAACATCATTGAGGTTCTTTGGAGTTTTGTTGTTCAATACATAAATCATGATTGAGTCTCCATTTGGAATCAGAAAAAAAGTTCTAAAGTAAGTAATATGTATATAAATACAGCAAAGGTCATTTATTTATAATAGGACATGTTTCGACAAAAACATTTGTCATCATCAGCAATGAAATTACAT
>JAUYWI010092509.1:0-12148 GCA_034780595.1 Parotoplana pacifica | reverse complement strand
CCAACCAAAAGATGTGTAAAAATATATAAATATGGCTTCAACATAAAAACAACATCCCTTCAAGATCAAATCAAAACAATAAACAGACAAAACTTTAATTTTTTGATCTGATGTCATTTAAAAAAAAGAAGTTTACTCTAAAACATTCCAAAGTACATGTTTATCGATCTATCCACGTAAAGTACCTAGGTTGCCTATTCCATGAAGCTGTATGGGTTTGTCTTTCTAAATATCAAATGACCCTAAAATTTGATGAACCGATAAATGTGGATAGAAGCATATAAACCAAACTGAAACATGATTTAAAAATCAACTAAGTAAAATAGGCTCCTTTTTTAAATATCCAAAAGCAACTAAAAATTATAAATCTGAATAACTAATAATTTGATCAAATTTTAGAAAATCATCCATAAAATCAATAAATCGATTATTAAAGACCAAAAAACGTTATGTCTTATCTCAAGTAAAATCATTTTTGAGTATTAACTCTAGCTAGATAGCAAATTATAGCTAGGATTTAAAGCGCACCTTTTCTTCGTCAACAAAACAACAACAAAAATGTAATTTTTCTAAATATGTATCAGTCTGTTCATCTAAAATCCCCCCTATAGTTAAACTCAAAGTTCTCTGTTGATATAGAAATATTTAATTGTATCTAAAAAATATAACAACTAAGAGTCTAAGGAATGCCATAAACCTTTTCTTCAAACTAATTAAAAAAATACATATAATAGTTATATCTGATAACAAGTTACAATACATTATAAAAGATAAATCAATTTATTATAACAATCACTGAGTGATAAATTTGTAATTAACTAATTCTACTTATCAATAAATACCGGGTGGCCGAAAATTAGCATGACAGTGAATGAACCGGTGCATACAACAGAAAAGTTTGAAGATTTGTAGATTCGGATTTCCTGTGAATCTTAAAATTAGATTTGCATTGTACTCATAATTGAATTTCGTGCAATTAAAATTAAAATTCTGCAATTATTTTTACTTTTGTTCTTTATGTCATGCTACTTTTCGGCCACCTTGTAAACTGTAAATTTACAAAAGCTTTTCTGAAAGGTTAAATAAATTTAACTTCAAAAGTTGAAAGTCCATTGAGTAGAGTTTAGGATACTCTGGAATGTTTCCTCCATAAAAATAGTTAAATGTTAGCCAAACATGTTTATATAACATAGTTGCATATCTTGAAACCTCCACCATAACATTTTCACAATACACATACATGTTAGGTACTACTATTCTGTATGTATAAACTGCAGCACCCTAGTTAACATTATGGCCTGGCAAAGATGAATGAAACTGAATAAAGCTGGTTTCCATTTGCCAAGACACTGAGTGATGCCTTGAGCAAAGGTCCTGGTAGACACCGACAGACCGAATTGGTGGGCCTTACGACTGGCCAGGTGAGAATTGTAGGGCCGCGAAGCACCGCCCGAAGCGTTATTATCGGGCACTAAGTGAGAGGATGATAGAGAGAAACATTTGGCCATTTCCAGGGCCATTGCGTATTTGGTCAGCTGTTCAGAGGAGCTGAAGTGGAATATTCCACAAATCTCATTGGCTTCTATGGATGGATTCTATAAAACGAATAAAAATAGCTGATTAGAAATAATTTGACATTATATTTTTTTAAATACTTGAACAATAATTTTGAATAAACAAGAAGAGCTACATCAGCAGTGCCCAAGAAAAAATATTAACTCCTAGCATTATTGATTTTATCAGATATGTAGTTCATTATAGTAAATATTTTACAGTTGTAATAAATTTAACTATGACCTACCACAAACTTTTTATCGATCACTGTAGCGATAAACTGGCCAACGTCTTCGCAGTGCGTAGGATAGCGTTTCTCATAATTGGACATTGGACTTTCTACCGAATTGTTCAGAACCTACAATTAATTGACACCAGTAAAAAATTGAAAAGTTGGGTTTTAATGTTAAAATATCCAGGGTGGACCCTCTACCCGGTACCATTTTTATTCCTTACATAACTAAATTAATCAACAAATGACTAAATGAACAAGCCTTTCCGAGTGTATACAAACTGTCATCCATTACAAAATCCCCTGATGAACTCTCTAACTACAGACCCATCGCAAATCTACAATTTTTTGGCAAGATCAGTGAGCGTGTTATCTCAAAACAATTACAAATGCATATGGCTAAGCACAATCTAAACTGTACATATCAATCAGCCTACCACCCAGATCATCGCATTGAAACCACGCTAATCCATATAACTAACAGCATTCTCACTTCGATGGACACCAAAAAACAAGTACTCCTGATTCTTTTGGACCTCTTTGCAGCATTTGATACGATCGATCACGCGATTCTTTTAACAACCTTGGAAAATTGGTTTGGTATTGGTGGACAGGTAACTATGTGGCTGAGAAGTTATTTCACAGATCGTCATTACTTCGTTTTTATTGATGGCAACTCGTCAAAACAATTTCCCCTTTATTTCGGTGTACCCCAGGGTAGTGTGTTGAGACCGTTACTTTTTACTGCCTACATTCGACCTCTTGGAGAACTTTTTTCCAACTATAGTGTGATTATCACTTTTTTGCTAAGACACTCAAATTTGGCTAGAAGTCACCCCTTCAAACTTGTCGAGTCTAAATGCAGAAACTATAAACACGTGCCTCGCCTCAATTCATACGTGGATGGCAACTAACAAGCTGAAATTAAATACCGACAAAACCAAACTACTATATCATTCCTTGAAGACAGCAGACTATACAGATATATCAATTGAAATTGCTGGTAAAAAAAATCCATCCAACGTACAGCGCCCATAACCTTGGAATTATCTTCGATCCAACACTATCATTCAAAGACCATATCAAGCATCTGCAAACCTTCCTTCTTCTGGCTTCGTCAACTATACAGTGTGTCAAACTATATTCCAAAAGAATGCCTCGCTACACTTATCCATGCATTTATAAGCTCAAAGATTGTTCTATGCAACTCTATTCTCTATAACTTACCAAAATCGTTAATAAACAGAATTCAGAATTCATCTGCTCGATTGTTAACAAATGCACCACCATGAACGCCGTCTGAATCACTCTTAAAATCCCTACATTGGGTTACCTGTCAAAAAACGCATAATCTTCAAAATTCTCCTACTAACATATCGCGCAGTTCATAATTCAGCTCCTAATTATATCACAAACCTGATTGAGATCAATACTACTGAGAGGGTTACTAGACAATTCTCCACAATCACCCTAAAGCCTCCAGCAATGTGTACTAAGTGTACTGGTGAACGAGCTTTTGCTTTTAGTGCACCTACCCTCTGGAACTCACTACCTTACTCATTAAGAAGCTCAGAAAGTTACGAGATATTTAAAGGAAATCTTAAAATATACTTGTTTTCACTATAAAAACACACAACCAAGCACTATTTTTTCACAGCTCATTATGAAGTAGAAAAGTTAACATTTTACAGTATACCTTACATACACCTTTTATTTTATTGTAATAACATGTATACGTTTGCGCTTTTGACATGCAATCTACATTATAAAGGCGCATTATAAATGCCTAAATATAAATAAATATCTGATTCTAAAATCAATTTTGAAATACAAAACAGTACTAATCTAAAGCTTTTGTTCATTACAACGTTCTTAAAATATTTCTTCATTTTAAGGTTGGATTAAAAATTAAATATAAACATAAATTCTACACAAATGTTTTAGTCTTAAGACAAACTTGGAAACTACTCATTGACGTAACATCTAGTAAACAGAGTATTGATACAAACGAAATTTAAAACTATTCTGAAAATTGGAAGTTCAAATAAAACTTGGGATTTATTTCTGCTTACTTTTGGAAATAAAACAGTCACAGCACTTTCTTCAATAAATTCCACATCACCATAGAGAATAGGAACTCTCAGAACCAGATTACCTTCAAAACATAAAATAATTGTCAATACATTGTTATAATAATTGTTATTACATGAAAGCGTGACTCGTCTTTGTGTTAGATTACGACTAGAAAATGTGATAATTAATTTACGTTTTGCAGATTATGGATAAAAAATTCTGAACTTTTTGCTGTAAAATATATATAAAATTTCATTATTATATGCGATTGACCTACATAGACAGGATGCTTCAGTTGATGTCGATGCTGTTTGATATTTGGAGCCTTACATACATAAAAACAGAATTTCAAAATAATAATTAGATACTCAGAACTATCAAACGTGCAAAACGGAAAATTAAAACCGTAGAAAAACAAAAATGTCAACTACTGAATCAATCGAAACATCCTCTTGTTCGGTCTTCACCAAATTTTACGGCCTTACCACTGTCAGCAGCCAAAACGATCTTTTCTCCCTCCAACTTGCTTTGGCCATAAGCATTGAGTGGATTCGGCCTGGCATCTTCATAATATGGTGGATCTTTACCATCCAGAACGTAATCAGTGCTGACGAAAAATACACAAGCTTTCATTTCAACTGAAATTAGGAATTCAAAATCATTATCGATAGTTTTATAGTGGTTGACATGGTTTGACCCACAGAGAGAAAGCATAGAGATGTCATACCAACCCATTTACCCAGACCCACACCCCGATATTTGGTGACAGTAACATATAGAATTTTAGAGTATATTTCAAAAGTAACTTAATTGAAGTTTGTAATAAAAAGTTTAAATTTTAATTAAACGCATTTCTTAAATAATATTTAATGCCATTTTTCATAATTTCCTATACAAAATGCGAATTTCATGCATAGATACCGAAGACGCAATGCTAAAAGGCGGACTTAGTCTGGGATTTCGCTCAAAACCACCAATAAAATATTTTTACCAGAGATCCTCTAGGTATATTTTCAAATAATGTTTGACTTTTTCATACTCGATGATATTAACAAAGAATTAATTCCTGAAATTTTTAACTCATTTGGAAGACTGCAAGTAGCAGAAAAGGCACTGTGGATTTGGTTATTAAAACGAGTAAACTCGTACCCTGGCAGTGAATTTTTAAATAAACTGCTATCTATCTCTGATTCTCTATTCTTCTGTGATTTGACATACAATAGCAATACTTCCTGGAAGTTTTGGTAATCTAAAAAGTAGTTCAGTTCGTAAGTATTTATTCACACCTGCTGCATCCACCAAATTTTTAGTGGCAGTAATGTTTAAGCTTTGAGCAACTTCAGGCTGTTTTTCAATCACATCGGGTTTTTTTTCAGCAGCAGAATGAACTATCATATGAGGCTAAAATCAAAATTAGTTAAAATTACATATCGGTATAAGAAATTAACAGTAATGTTGAATCAATGACATGTAAAATTCAGAAATCAATTTAAAATCAGGGACATAGTATATCCCTCTTTAAAATCATAGAAACTAACAATGAAACTTTGAATAAAATGACGCAATGCTCGGGTAAAATAAATTAGACTGAATTATAATCGAATTCTTAATACCTGAAAATTCTGAATACAAGCACGTAACGCTTGAAGATCGGTGATATCCAACGATTCCAAATCTCCGTGGCATCTTGAAAGACAGAGGCCCTTAACAACCAAGCCAGGCGTTGAAGAGAGAATTTTGAAGACCACACGTCCCAACAAACCAGAGGCTCCTGTGATGAGAACTCGAATTGTCATATCAATTGCTAATGTGAAAACAAAACATTTAATGCATAATTAGACAACATTCAAACTATCAATCTATAAAAAGTCGCCTGGATAAGCTTAAGTTATCCAAAAGGAACCCATTCAAAAATATATCTGCAGTTACATATTGCAATACATTGCTACCTTGGAATTAAATATGTGACTCATATATTTCCTAAATTTCTATTTTTGTATTATGTATTCATCCATAAAACTAAGAACAACTTTTAAAAATTAAATACGAAAAGAATTAAAAATTCGGTCTATAAAAAAAACAAAGGTAAAGTTTTACTGTTTTTACATAAAATTTTCTTATCAAAAGATTGTATACCAAATATTTTGACCCGATTTTGAACTTATCATTCTTAAACTTGTACACCCATTTATTGCTCGCATATTGGCCCAAGGTAATCCATCCATCTTTTTCATACATCATCATCAGAGGTTGATAGAAACATAATTTAAAACTCATTGATATTATAAGCACAATTATGATTTTGTATGATTGCATAATTATACATATAAATAATTATCGGTCTAAAGTGCTTTGAAAATATACGCATTTGCCCGACATGAGATGTAAACTAAATCTGAAAAGTAGTTTGTTCAAATAACATAAATCTTATAAAAATCAAAACATTTAAAATAATTATCAAAACCAACCACAAATTGAGTCAATTATAAATATTAGAATATAAAAAAGAATAAAATAAAAGAGGACTACAGTATATTATATAAAACGAAACTATGTCTATATTTACAGAACTAACTAAGAATGAGTAGATAGGGAATGGTCGATATTCATAGAAAAACAATTCCATTGAGGGTACGTATCAATTTGCCTAGTCTCCCTATTTTCGAATAATGAGATTACGTAACCGCCTGCTAATATCAGTTATTGCAAATCGCCTATACAGCAATTGTGTATTTGGCCTAGCTGTGGTGAATGCAGATCACATAATTGATCAGTGTTAAATATGCGGTCGATAGTTGCACACTCTATGGAGCAGCAAATAAAAATCAGTTTCGTGCCATCTCAACGAGGAGGACAACCTTTGGAACAAGACGATTATTTCAATCGATAAACAGGAAAAATAATAATCGGTAGCATTCAATATGTAGAACCAGAAACTGCGCAATGACTGCCATCACTGAAAATAATCTTATAAAAACACAAAGAGACCACACTCATGTGCCTGACTAAGCAAAAGTTAAAGAAATAAAAGAATTTACACACTGTGAAAGAAGACTCAATAAACCAACCTTTCAAAAGCATGAAAAGAGTATTCTCCGACGCTTTCAGTAAAGACCTACAAGGTAATAATGAAGCAGCAGTGGATGGTTTACCCAGTCTGAAGTACAGATGCATGGACGGAACATTTAAGCCAGCGCCTGAAATGTACAGGTAAGTATATTCAATCCACTGCCAAATGATGGGCTATATTTCATGCCTGCTATTGTGGCTTTGCTCCCAACAAAGGACAAAGTATCGTACATGCGAATGTTCCAACTTCTTCGGCAAGCAGCTCAGCGCTGTGGTATGGAGCTTCTATCGAATATAATCAACATTGACGTCGAAATGGCGATGATTAATACAGTGCAGCAAATCTTCCCTGATACGAGAGTTCGAGGTTGTCGCTTCTATTACTCACAAACTGTATGACGGAAGGTATAGAATCTGGGTCTGACGGTACGACACGGTGCGCATCCGCACTCCCGATCTCTTTCTGAAGTATGGCTGGAAGCCATAATGAGGTTAATGATCCAGCAGCAACGCAGTTCCTGGACTATATGAAGGAAACATGGATCGACAATCTTACAGCACTTTTACCAAATGAACTGTGAAATCAATTTGAGAACTTGGAAGGTTACCGAACGAACAATCACTTAGAAGCTTGGCACAGCGTGATCATCGTGAGTTGGGGCGCCCTCAACCAAACATCTACTGACTGATTGAGATACTTCAAGAAAAAGCAGTTGATCACCAGCTACGACATCCTACAAGCTGGAGGAGAACCACCGGCAATGCAGAGACAAGCTTACCAAGCTGTCACAGACAGACTTGTCAGGTTGAAGACACGCTTATCAAACAATGTAATTCAGGCATACCATTATGCAGGTGCTGTGCCGGTGCCTTGAAACAATTCTTTTTATGATAACTCTGTATACTCCAATTTTACTTCACCTTTTTAATACATCCAATGTCTTGCTTGACTTACTTACATTTTTATTTCGACTAGGCGAAATGCCACAATAGGCGAAAGGACTAGACAAAATGAGATGATACCTCCACTGAAAGAGATTTTGAGGTACTTGCATTCATTTCTAATTAATTTATACACAAATTACCAAGCAAAACGATTAAAAATTATTAAAAATAGAAGTATGAAAAATACAACAATAATAATCTTTATATTAAAACTTTACAAACTAACTATATTTACAAACAAAAACAAACACACATGGTAAAACGAGTATACATCCAAATACATAAATAAGATTTAAAAAATATTCAGCACAGATCTGTTGTAATACATATCACACTGCGATTTCAAACATACAACACAGAGATAGAGCTCCCTAGAAAAATTAACCATACCATCCACTTAATGCATGTACTGTATTAGATAAGTTCTAGATAATTTCTAAATATTATAACTAAACTATCTTAAGAAAATATGATATTTAAAGGTAGAAAAAACTCTCTAACATTGGGTGATAGCAAACACCCATAAAAATGTGATACAATAAGGGAAGAATAAAACACCCATACAATATGTGTATGATATTTAAGAGTAATTATTTTCACTGAACATTAAAAGAATACCCTAATGATACTGTTGTAGTAAAAAGTAATAATTTGCACCCTTCTTTGTGGTGATTATTTTCACCTTTAAAATGGGTGATAAATTTCTATGTAGTAGAGACTATTATTTCTACCTTTACTAAGTATGCTTTTTACTTTCCACGCCTTGTTAACAGAGTAAAGCTCCTCATCCTGCAATAGAAGAGAATTCAATAGGATTTATTTTTTTAAATCTGAAGGTGCCAAAACCGATGCTTTTAGGGTCAAAATTAGTCAAAGACAAGTCAAAAATAATGTCAAAATTTCCGGAATTATGGATTTGTCCGTAACATTTTCATGTATGCTCATCTTCTGTTTATAAAATCTTCAAATGAAATAGATTCTAAATTTCAACCCAGTCAAGTAGTTTTTTGCATTATTTATGATGCTATAGTCAATTTTTCAGTACGGTATGTCTAAGAAAAATAGACATAATGATCTAAATAGAATATGTAGTATTATAATGTAAACATTATTGAATAAGGTTTTTAAAATTTAATGAGTAGCTATCTATTAGAGAAAAAAACTAGGCTCGTACCTACAGACTTCATTTGTTGTTGACACAATACAGCTGAATTGTAAACACTAAAACTAAAATTGAGTAACTACAGCAAGCACTAAATTCAAACAAAAACTGTTTTTGACATTTCCAAATCATCATCGGCTAGCTTTTAAAATGTACCATGACTCTGAAACTGTAAATTAAACATTAATGATTTAACTCGTAACGTTAGATTGCTTTGATGTTTCATTTAAGTACCACCCAAACTTTGCATTGGCTACTTACGAGTATTGTTGATAAGTACGGATTCAAACAGCACTTTATCTCCAAACATTCAAATCTTGACAAGCTCTGAGATCTGTAGAAATAAAATCCATTGCAAGAAATTAATTGAAAGTTGGAAATCAAAGTAAATAAGTACCAACAAAGGACTACTTTATGAAAGACAAGAAGATAGAACAAATTTCAAATTCCAAGTGGATTTTCCATGCATAGAGCGTAGTATTTATTTCTCAAAGCTAAACCATAGATTTCAAAACATTAGCAAGATTGCATACCACATAGAATAAAAATAAAACAATTTCATTTTCGGCTTATTTCGGCCACATAATTCGAAAATCAACTTTTATGGTCAATTTAATGTACACTAATAAAGACCGTTAGACACACACTGTCAAGATCATCCCGCAATTAAAGATATATGTCGTGATCAAAATACCAGATATTTTAGAAACATTTCCAATGACTCTAAACAAACATGTATTACATTCATTATTACTGCTGCATTTAAATCACAAATATAAAACCAGACCCCGTACTCACGCCTCCAGTGCTAAAGACTCGAATTTTGTAACTCGTATGTTATTCAGTGACTTAAACTAATACCTTTTCATTTCTTGCAACCAGTTCTTTCTGTATATTTTGTGTTTAAAAAACTATTTGTATTTTACCTCTTCTTTTTTATTGTTCCATTTGTATTTTATTTTAACTGTAAAATGTGCCTTATAAAATGTTGTGCGATGTGCCACAATGTTACTACTACTACAACTACTATTGTCAAGTTCTATTTCAAATAATGGTTTCTTTATAATTATGTCAACAAAACGGTATATAGTAAGACAGACCTCCATTTATCCTTATTCTATGGTGCATACTTTATTTATTGTATAATGCATAGCTGTTGCATACCAACATATTCAAGAGTATTTGAAATCGAGTAAATTGGTTATGCTGCTGAACAAATACCTAATCAACTCGTATGTTCCTATTTTAATCATTTAAGTATTTAGACACCGAAATAGCAGCAGACTTTTATAGTTTGATTAAATTATCAGGTCTGTTGTCTCTCAGAATTAGGGACGCGTTCTCCACCAAAAATAGATCCAAATCACAATTTACAAACAGTACAATCTATCAAAACACAGTTGATAAACATAATTAGATATGCCTCATAAGATTTCTCTATCAATAGGTACAAAACACAATTTATAAATAACTATGTAATCTCTTATAGAATTTTCTCTATCAGAATAGGCACACAGAATTGCACGGGGAAAACGCCTCACTCCAATTGGCTCACTCGGTCTTTGAGGTGTTTCAGTTTGAGCTCTAACTCCCACAGACGCTTCATACAGCCTAGAGCTTCCGTTTCTCGCTTCATTCGAGATTCCACCTCCTTGCACGAGGCATCAAATCGCTTGGCGTAGGCCAGCAATGTCGAAGCCGTTCGCGCATCAGAATAAGGTTTCGTCTGCTCAGCAGCATTGAGTTCGGGCAACAGGCAGGACAAGCGGGGGAGTTGGAGACGCAAGAAATGTGTGTCCTCCACGAACTCTTCCATATTCACAGTCAATCCAGAGTTCTCGGTGGCGTCACTTAAACCGTCTTCCATTTCGCTATCATTCTCATTGGTTTGATTCACAGTGGTCTCGTTCTCGTTAGTTCTGTCGACTGGAGCTTCTCTTTCCTTGATTTTTTCCACACTAGATTCTTTCTCTCTGGTTGTCTGAAAACTACCATGCTCTAAGTTGGTTTGTACAACATCACTAGTCTCCACCTCTGTAGTTTGTTGAACAACAGACACAATCTCCTCTGGCTCCAACATTGGTTCACTTTTCACAGAAATTTTTTTAGAAGACTGATTTGTAGAGGCGGTGGAAGTCACAGTTTTCTTCTTTGATCTTTTGGATTCATTCTAGGAATAACAAATATATAATCATTTAAAAGTGAAAATTACCTATTTAACTACTGCTTGTTCTTTAATTAAACATATTTTAAAAATATTATCGCTTACTACTCATGTTAATATGATAGTAGTAAGTTATAGAAAGACAAAAAATGATAAATTAGAAATAATTTACATGCCTATGCATATTAAAAAAAAGAAAAACGTGTTCTGTCATTTAAAAAACAAAACTTTTCACATAAATAACAGTATAGGTACCTAAAATACGTATTTGAATTACCAAACAAATTTTGTTTTCAAACTCAAATCAATGCAATCACACTTTTTAAGGGCTACCAGATTTGATAAGTTAAGTCCATGCAAACGGTTTGACAAATTTTCATTTTATTCATTCATTAACTTATATAAATGGAATTAACCACTAGCTTATGCAAACGTACAAATAGAATGAGCCACCCCCGATTATGAAAACGTACAAATAGAAGATCAAATTGGCAGATGAAGAAATTCAGAACGTTGAAAGATTCAATTTTTTGGAATCTCACACCACAAATGAAGGAGATAGCCTAACAGAAATTAACATCAGATTGGGAACTGCAAAGACTGTCCCACTGGACAGTATGGCTAAAGCTTTTGTCTGGAGCGTGGCTATGTATGGTTGCGAGAGCTGGACCATTCGGAAGAAAGGAAACTAGAAGCATTCAAACTGTGGTTGGAGTGAGCTGGAGGTAAAGAAAGACAAAGTTTATTCGGAGAAAAATTCAATGTGCCTGAGTATAGGGGAATTTTAGAAACGATTAAGAAAAGGAAACTCAAGAAATATGAACACAGGAAATGAAGGAAAGATAGCATAGTCCTCGCAACAGTGGAAGATGATGTTGAAGCAAAAGGAAGGAAAGGACGAAGACGTCATGATTGGTGTGAGAACGTGAAGGCTTGGAGAGGAAGCATG
>JAUYWI010092498.1:0-12148 GCA_034780595.1 Parotoplana pacifica | reverse complement strand
GCAAACCGAGAAGGATGGAGAAAGTGGATGCCATAGAATTGAACCTGCCTAATAACTGATTCGGCAGAACACTATAGCTAGATCATATTGTGCAATACAAAAACTATTCTGTAATATGATTGTTAGTCAATAAATAAAAGTTTTCATAGCATGATCTGTTTTGTGAAAAACAAGTTTTTAATAGCTTACTCGTTGTACGTGCGTTCGTTTTCTTAAATATTCGGTACAGGCCAACTGATGTGTTATATTGCTAATAAAAGTTGTCATTAGAGATTTTACGTCAACGCACAAAGCAGTTACATCTGAAGTGATTTGTAAAGCCATCTCTTCGATGGTATGGCAATTCTACAAAATAGTCATATCAAAAACAACTTAGATACCTACTATCTTATGCATGAAACTTTGAAATGTTAGTGCTCAAGTGATACACCCACAGAACAATACCTGTTTTTTGGACATACCTACATATCTACACTGAATATGCCAATTGCGCTCGTACATAGCTTTTCTCATATGTTTAATTCAATAAAATACGTACCTACCTAATGCCTTCTAATTACATATATTTACTTACACAAATATTACAAATTGAACTATTCAAACCAAATTTACATGATTGTTGTACAAGCCTTCAGAAATAAGATATACCTAATATTAATACAATCAAAAATTGGATGCATAGAAAGTGATTTAGTTAATGCCAGAAACAATTGAATAAGAAAGAACTGAAATTTTGATATAGGGGCGTTAGAAGTGGCTGGGGCTGTATTTGAAATGTAAAATAAAAAATTGAATAATAGTGATCCAGGACAAAATGATTTATAGGATTCATAAAATTTGATTGAATTCCAATTGGATTTATTTTTATAAAGATTCTATAGAATTTCTATTTCCTTTAGGTAATTATTATTTAAAAATCCACTATAGGAACATTTCCACTGTGAGGTGTTTTCAGAAAGTCAACGGTCAAATAACTTTTGAACTATGCATATAACGGTATTAAATTTGGTGTTTACCCTTACGACATGGTACATTTTTTGGTTGGAGGAAGTCCTTTTCAGGTTTCATTTGTATCTATTGTATTATATGTTTAATACACACTAGCATTTTGTACATCACCCTTTATGGACAACATCTCCAACAGATCCTATGGGAAAAACCAAAGATAAAATCTATATTAGGCTTTTCTAACATCTAGCTTATAGGATTTCAAATTTGTTCCAAAATCCAATACAAGATTTCTTTAGTCTTTTATCGAAACTTGTACTTCATAATATTACCTATAGCTGCCTTTAATAAAGCAAAAATACAAAAATTCTGTTTAAACATCATGTATTGCTAAATTTTCCCATTTACCTAAATATTCCATTTGGCTGTCAAAAGCAATTACAGTTTTCTTTTAATGTCAAAGTGTATTCTACATGTCAAGGTATATTTAAATACATGTGATTTATTAGACAGACAAGAAGCCAAGTTTCACAATCCAATGATTCACATGGACAGAAATGTTTTTTTTATTTCATAAACACTTATGGAAAACTACGTCAAGATGGCAAACAATTGCAGTCATATAACCAATAGATTGCAAACAACATACAAATAGCATGTTGGAGCTATATATTATCAAAATATCCAATTTCTAATTGTCTTTTTGCGCCCGCCTACATGCCTATATCACTAATGCACATGGTAAAAAGATGTCACTCTTCGATGGCAATTGCATGCTATTTGTATAATCGGTTTATCAAATTATCTATGTATTACGTACGACAAAAAAGGTAAAAGTAAATACTGTTAATGACACACCCTATTGTAGGTTTATGTTGTGTTATTGTCTAAATATATTTTTGAATAAAAATCAATAACCACCCTATTCAAAGTTTCTCCAGGAAAAGAATACTGAAGCATGCACCTACGTTAGAGAAAAAGAAAGTGTTGTTAACTCCCTTACTAAATACATTTGCTTACAATGCAATATAGGAAAGAGAATACAGGTTATTATTAATATTCATTTTTCTCCCGGGTAACCTATATCAAAAATACTTTATTTAAGTTAAGGTAAATATATAGATTAAGTAATTTAGTAAAAAATATTTAATGATATGAAGTTTGACTAGCCGAACCATTAGATTATCATATGAAATTGTTTTATAACAAAAGTTTTATTTACTAGGTGAACAAGTCAAAATTATGGAAATTAAATTCTGCCCTTAAACTAAAGAATAACAGATAGCATGAAAGTGCAATTCTAAAATCAAGTCTTAGAAAATGAGAATTACGTACTGCATTACACTTACTTCCATTAGAGCAGTTAATTTGTCTAATTTCAAAGGGCAATTAATTGGGGCTGAAATAAATAACATTTTATGTCAATAATTTAAACTATTTGCCATACGATTACTAATTAGAAATCGACATACATAGGTTTTAAATAACTTAAATTGATTTATATTTTATGTAAACTTTATAGTACATAAATACAATGATTTTGACATGAAAATAATACATTCTATTTTTATGTAAACAAATGTTCGACTTTGTGGATGTTATTAGGGAGCACCTAACTATGTATTTGTAATTTATTGTTCGATGACAAGTCTAAAAATATTTCGGTGTGTATTCTTGGAATTATACAACTCAAGACTAGGTCTATGATACAAAAAGTTATGCATTTTGTATAATCATAACAATAAAAAAATTGCAACAATATCCTGCACTGTATAATTTGCAAACTTACCGGGCCTTTCTTAAACAAATGCCTTTGGTCATCTGTTAAACGGTTACATGTTAGGTCGATCGTTTTTTAGATGTCATTTGTTAGAAAATTCAACTTCGGTTATCTGTAAGACTGGTCACTTGTTAGAAAATACCATATCGGTCATATGGGTTACTATTATCTAAGAGATAACCGATATTGTATTTTCTAACCAATGATATGTTTAACAAATGACAGGATTATGATTTTCTAACAGATGATCAAAGTTGATCTAACAGATGACCGGTCTAACAAATGACCGTCGAACAGATGCCCGAAGGCATTTATTTAACAGATGACTGGATACTAAATTTGTAAACTTACTGAAAGGAAGCCGTTTATGAGAAGGGAGTAGTTGACTCAGTTCTAGAAAATTTCGTTGTAGGCTTTCAAGAGTTGATAGAATCAATCGACAAATTTGACGGTGCAACTTTAGAGCTGTATGCTTTGGACCGGACTAAAATTAAAGTGTAGAAGATATTGGTATTACGACATAACATTCAAATATTAGTAAAATTCAAAGATAGAACATTAAAAACTTCATACATTTTAATAAAACATAAAATTTTGAGGAAAAGCTAGCATTTTGGTAAAGTTTTTATTATAGGGCTAAGATTTTTTAACCTTTAGCACAAAAATATAAAGACTACAAAATAATACCTACCTGATTTTTTATATTAAAAAGTATATTCTGCCAAGTTTGTTGTGAAGGAGGCTTATTGTTTTTATTTCGTCCATCAGTTGACATTCTTCTTTTACTTCCAATACTACATAGAAAGGTAGATAGATTTCGTTATGATCATTCTATCTAACCTTAGTTTTTATTTATACATATTCCATAAACTCCATTTTTGAATTTAACACAATGTACAACCCTGACAAAAATTTACCGATACACCTGTTTTTAAAGTACGATTTTCAAACAGTTTTCTCTGGATCAATTTTTTAAATGAAATTTTCTAATACTTTCTAATAAAGGAGAAAATTTCATTAAAAATATTTGGAAATCAAATAGTTACCTAAAAAATGATAAATCATGCTTTAAAAACGGATGCCTGGTAAATAATTGATAGTGAGTGCTTTGTATTAAACAAAGTAAAACATAGGTACACAAATGGAAATGGAAAATTTATAATGAAGTTTAGTGCAAAGAAATTCAATTTCCAACTACAATAATTAACGAATTTAACACATTCTCCAATCAAAATACTTAATGAAAGCAATTTCTTTAATAGTCCGGGCGTCAGTGAAGTGAACCTTGTTTTAGCACATAAAGTTCTTTATGAGTTAAAAATATTCCCCATATGTCCACCATTATAAAATCACCTGTTGACCCTCCGCCAGCCTTGAGCATTTTTGCGTAGGCGTTTTTTGAAAATGGCACATATTGTACATGTTAATCAGTTAATACCTCTAAATGTAATACGACCTAATATGAATATGTACCCGATGTACAAGAAAAACATATATTAAAGGTCACAGGCCGGGGGTCACCTTATGACGTTATTGACAATTTTAACCAGTCTATGAAAATAGTATTAAATTGAATCTACACATAAATAGAAACATTATATTCCTTATAGGTACGACCGTAAATGTATTTTGAAATTTGTAGTAGGTACTAAACTAATATCTACATCTTCTGACACTAATATTTAACTGAAATAATGTTTCCCGATGGTACATAGGCCAGAATCATAGAGATAAATAGAACTACAGAGACGAAATGCTAAAACTGTGTCTGTCTTTTTTGGCTGTACGAGGGAAATCCAGCATACGCTATAGAAAACAGGCTATAAATAACATACAACTGTTTAACATTGTAAAACCAGGTCAAATTAGTTGCTTTCCAAAAAGAAATTAAGGCATTTATAACAATTTGAAAGTCAAGACGCTACAAAATAGTATTTGGATAATAATTGAAAATTAGTTAATCTCAATTTAAATGACAGTAGATATAAATATTAACTTATATTTCTACGTAATTATTTTTCTGATATTTTGGCGCGAAAACACTAGCGTTCTCATTGGCTAAACAGCATCGTGTCTGTAGAGAAAAATAGGCAAGTATGGTGTGATTGATTTTTGTTTATAGTTCATTTACATTTCTATAATAGAGACAAAACGCTAATAGTGTCTGTCCATTTTTGACTGTATGAGAGAAATCCAGCATATGGTATAGAAAACAGACTATAAATAAAATACAACTGTTTAACATCGCAAAACCAGGTCAAACTATTTGTTTTCCAAAAAGAAAATAAACTATTTATATGTTGTTTATAAAAAAAATTATACATCATTCGAAAGCTAAAACTTTTCAAAATATTTTCTAAATAATTATGATATTTTGGCGCGAAAAAACTAGCACTCTCATTAGCTAAACAGCATCGTGTTTGTCGAGAAAAATAGGTAGGTAGGTACCTATATTTGGTGTCATGGATTTCGTTTCTATTTAATTTACATTTCTATAGCCAGAACCAAGATAGTCCATTTTAGACATAAATAGAAACATTTTCTTTAATATATATATATATGTATATAAATGTATTTTGAAAGCTGTACTTATACAGCTAATACATCTTTTAACACCTATATTAACTGAAAAATGTTTCCTGTTGGTGCTAGGTCAGGGCCAAAGTGGTCCATTTTAACTAGAAGTGTAGAGAAATGTATAAAAATAAATTTAGAAAATTTTGTTCCATATAAATTTATTATGAAAGTTGTAGATATACAACTAATATATCTTCTGAAACCAATAATTAACTGAAAAGATATTTCCTGATGGTACTGTGAGCTATTTTGGAAGGTCCTTGAGGCTTGAATGGGGCTCCAATCAGTCCAATATCTCATTTTTAGATTTTAAAAATAAAGGAATATGTTTTAACCAGTTTTAATTGGTTAATAAGCTTATAGTGCCATAGTTTAGCCCCTGTCACCTGGTAAAATAAAATGCAGTAGCTCTCAGAACCAGCACATGAAGGCATCTTTAGCGACCTTGGCAACTCAATAAATGACAATAAAAGGATAAAAATTGTTATTAGAATATAAAATGAGATTTTGAGCTGAATGAAGCCACATGCTGGCTTTAAGGATCACTCAAATAGCTCTCAAAGTAAGCAACACTAGTTCTAAGAGCTATTTTCCAGGTCCAATAGGCTAAGATATAACATCAGAAACCGATTAAAATTGGTTTAGAATCTAAAACTGAAATATGGGGCTATTTGAGGTCACATTATGGCCAAAAGGACCTACCAAAATAGCTCACAGTACCTCTCAGAAGCATTCTGGACCACTTTAGCCCTGACATAGCACCACCAGGAAACATTATTTCAGTTAATTATGATGTCAGAAAATACATTAGCTGTATATCTACAACTTTCAAAATACATTTTATATGGAAGAAAATGTTTCCTTCTTTATATATTTTCCCGTGCTTCTGGCTAAAATGAATCACTTTGGCCTAACCTAGCATTATCAGGAAACATTATTTCAGCTAAATATTGGGAGATAACGTTCCTGGATGTTTTATCCGGCGCTTAAAGTATCTTTGGGTTCCTGACACATTTCTTAATTAGAATATCACTTGTTGAAAGATTTATTATTAAGAGCATTATCATTAGATGTTCATTTTCAGGAATAGCAAATTAATTTGAACAGATTACTAACTGAACCCAATGAAGAGAATAAAATGCATTCTGCTCGAAAGTTTTCTTCAATTAAAAATTTGTCAACAATTTCAAATAGTGATCTGAATATTGAACAATTTGAATGAGAATAGTTGTTTAATCCTATCTTTATTAATAAAACGATAAAATATTCCATTTTCATAATGCACCTTTACATAGAACTATTTCTTCATAGAAACAAAAATTAGATATCATAAAGTACCTACATATAATAAAAGAATAAACAGAAATACATTCAAATCTTCTTTATATAAAGATATGTGTTATAAACAATACAAACCTGGTAAAACAAGGTGAGATATCAATGAGCGCTCCATGTATTGTCATTTCCACAGCACATAAATGGAAATAGTCAAATATTACAGGAATGTGATAATGGAGACCACGAGAGGCAAGAAAATGCAATTTTAAGGTTCTTTGAGTTGCACAAGAAAGACGAGTAAATACTTTTGAACTAAAAATAATAAGCAAATGTATAAACTGAAATAGAAAATTAAGTTATTTTATTTCAAAATTATTTTACCTTTGTTCAGTATCTGCAAACCATAATTCTACACACAATTCGATGCCTGCTCTGTAAACGCATCGCTCTATACATGTTACTTCAGCTGGTAAGCGAAGTCGAAATTCAAACACACATGAAAGAGGTACGATTTCCTTTTTGTAAACAATGTGAAGTGTATTGCTAATTGCTTTAGCAGGTATATGGGGTGTACTAGGATCATTATCACGTACAGTAGATGGCGAGAAATGTGCTTTATGAATAGTTCGCGAAATGGATGCTAATACTGGGCGCTCTATAACAACGCCAGGTGACTTAGAATTGGCTGTCTTCAAATAGCAACGAATTTGATAGTATCTGTATAATTATTAATTAAAAATATTACATTGAATAAAAATGTTTCTAATAATAATTGAAAACAAGAAATAAATGACTACATAAAATTCTACATACTATTTGGAAAATTTACTACCAGACTCGGTAGTATTTCATAGTGTTGTTAAAATTACATACTTACAAAATATTTAAAGTTATTATGGTTGTTAATATTATTTCCATAAAATTAATTCTATTCAAATAATATTTACAACTATAATAAATTTAATAGTTAATAAATATCTGATATAAACAAATTTACCATACAGCAATAGAACTCACCCTCTTTGAAATAAATCAACATTATAAAATTTATGAAGTTCAACTGTAAATAAGACAGTTGTATGGACAGTTGTCATCACCTAGTGTCTGAAAATAATAGAATGAATATTTCCAATATTAAAATTACTTTGAAATGTTAAACAAGTTATTTGTTTATAAAATAGATATATAAGCCCCGGCAAAATAATCGTTTTTTAGCCAATGTTTATATTAATTATTACAATATTACAACATATCAATAGATTTTAATAGATTAAAATTCACAACTTTACACCACATAGATTACAATAGATTAAAATTCACAAATTAACACCACATAATCACCATTGTTGTTGACTACAGCTAGGAGGTCCTCTTTGAGGCATTCAAATTCCTTGGCTAATTTGTTGTTGGTAAAATTGTTAGTCATAAATAATTTACAGTTTTCCAAAATTTGGTTCGAATCAGCAAAATTCATTACACGTCTAGATGTTTCATAGTTTCTGAATATGTAGCAACCAATGAGGTTGGTGTCGGGAGAATATGGTTGTTGTTGCAGCAAAGATATATTTTGGTTGGCAAGCCATTCACGTACTAGTACGTCCATATGGTCTGGTATTGCTGTAACCTCATTTCCCAAGGTGGCAACTGCTCTCGAAATTGTTTTATATATCCTTAGATATCCATAGAGTATTTTCATAGACACAATAACATTAATCTATTGATATGTTGTGACATTGTAATCATTAATACTTAATATAAACGTTGACTAAAAAACGAACATATATGAATATTAGTATTTATCAATTATGGTGGATTTGTCTAAAAAATCTATATCACCTATCGAGATACCGTTTTTTAGGCTAGGTCTGTACTACAACAAATGCTAGAATGAGGGTATCGCTTTACTTGCATCATGAAATTTTTTGAGAAATAAAAAGTCATTTAGGAGTATCCCTTTTTCAGATTTTATACCTTTTGAAAACTCAATTTTAACTTTGAGGCCATATAGCTCCAAAACCAAAAAAGCGATTGTAACATATAATACCTCCTTGGGAAAGGCAATTTGATATCTACATACAATATGTCAAAACCAGCACCTAATGTCATCATACAAATCTACGCTCCTACATTAACACACACAAAAGAATAGATCAAAGAATTTTATGAGCAATTACAATCAATAATGGACACCATCAAGAGCAGGGAAAGATGCATTGTAATGGGAGATTGTAATACAAAAATTGGTGAAGGACAAGATAGAGTTCACGGCGTCGGGAAGTATGATCTTGGCACTCGAAAATAAAAAACAGGAACAAGCAGGCACACTTCTGCCGTGGTAACCACTTGTTATATCTAGTTAGTATCTAGTTTTTGTATTTAATTAGTCAGTTTCCTGAATAAATAGTTTTTTTTCATTTAAAAAAGTCAGACTTTTAGGAGACCTGGTACATATGGGTGTTTTTTTTAAATTTCACCTGATGCATTACAATATTATAATGTAAACTGTATGAATTGAACTTCTTGATGATGCATTCACCAATTAATAATCTAATATTTAAAAACTAAAGAAAACTAATACCTGATGGTGCTAGGTTAGGGCTAAATAAAATGGTTCTACAAGGGTACTATGAGCTATTTTGAAAGGACATAATATAAGCTCCAATCAGCAGAAATAGTAAAACATCAGTTTATATAGCTTTTAGGAAACTGAAAATAAGCAGATACAATTATTTTAAATTAAGAGAATAAAATAGATTAACCTACAAGTAACTTTTCTGTGATCTATTGTTGCAGTTTATAGAATCTGTTCTTCTGTGCAAAATTTCATTTAATAATATATAATTGTATTCATAACTAACTATGAACATAATAACTTTTATGTGATCTGTTCACTAAAAAAATGTCTCAACATCTACTGTGGTGAGCAGATTAATCACAACACCCCTGATTTTGAGTATTTACATAAGCTCTGCCTACATTGATATGCTATAAATGTTTGATACACTGTTTGTATGTACCTACATTCTTATCTGTCTATCATAATCTTACTAACACCTATATTATGATTTCTTCCAATAATTTAAGCCAATCAGAGCATCATTAATAAGCTGCATCATACAGTACCTACATTACAGCTATTCTTCACTTTGTAAGCTGTGCATGATGGATTTATATCAGGAGCAGCAAATGTGTGTTATTACTTTGTATTATAACTAACAACACAGGTATTGCCCTAACACCAGTTCATAGGATAATAAAACATTTTCATGAGACTGGTCAATCAACAACAAATAGGAAGGGAAAATGTGGGTCAAAATGCAAATCAAATACTGTACATGATTGATTAATTGTTTGTACCAGCATTATAAATCCTTGATTGACTGCTGTAGACATTAAGAGAGAGCTTCCTACCTATCTTTCAGTACATACAGTTTGACAATGCCTTCTTGAAGGAGGGAGACTTTCCATGAAACCTATTGTGAAGCCAATGCTGACTCCTGTAATAAAGCAGAAGCATCTTTCCCGGGCTAGACAACATACACATTGGACAGTGGAAATGTGGTGATGAGTGATATTCAGCTCTCAAGACCTAGACTAGTAAGAAAAGGTCTAGAACCACTATCTTCTCTTCATATGGTTCAGCCTGTGAAACATACCCAAAAAGTTACAATATGGGGGTGCATCAGTACCTTTGAAGAGTTGGCTGAATTCATGTGTATGAAGGTATTATGAACTCACAGTCATACTTGCAAGTGCTATGTACACATTTTAAGATTCAAGCAGAAGAATGGTTTGGTGACAATGAATGGATATTTCAACAAGATAATACACCCCATCATACTTCTAAGGTGGTGGCTCACTACATGGCAACTGAGGGTATCCAATTGATACCTTGGCCATCAAATTCATCAATTTGAACTGTATTAAAACACTGAGTATTCTAAAGGATAAACTTTGTATGTGTTCCTATACCAGCAAGAATGATTTGATTAGCAGACTTCTTGACATGTGTGCTAGGGATACCAAACTTCATGCCCAAATAGTGCAAACATGTGCTAAGCTAATGGATAATATGCAAATCAAGGCTTTAATTGGCTCAAATTGGGGACATACAAACTTTTAAATATGACTCATATATTTAATATGTAATATACAAATTATATATATTTATGATTGGATATTATTTGACTTTTTAATTAAAAATCTGGGGTGTTCTAATTAATCTGCTTTCGACTGTAGACATCTTTAACTATTCATCTAGATGTCTAGAATAGTTCTATTTTCTAGGCACATTGATGATTTCATATAGACATCTAGACAAAGAGATATCTTGTGATATATATAGATGAATTCATTTGCACATCTAGACAATGATATGGTCAACTTTCAAACTGATGGAACAATTTAGTACATATCTATAGTTAAAATGTAAATTGACAAATTGATGAAAATAACTTCTAAACTTGCATGTATTTTAAAATGCTATTGGCTAAGACAACACATGGTATGTATAGCTGTTATATATCAGCTATACTTATCATGTCTGAAATTAACTGATATATCTGTTTTTAAAGAATCTTATATAATTTTTTTAGGTAACTATTTGGTTTCCAAATGAATTCTATAATTGTACTCTGGAATTTTCTAATATTGTGCTTTGACATCTGCCTAAAAAATGGAGCAAATGTCATTAAAAATATTGATCCAGAAATATATTGTAGAATTTGTTTGGAAGCCAAATAGTTACCTAAAAATGATATAACATGCTTAAACAAAAGGTGTATTGGTTAATTTATGGCAGGGTTGTATATAATGCTAGAACCATATATTGTCTCAGGGTGGCAATAACGTTACTATATAGTTACTACAGAGAAAAAAGCATTAGGGGTTTAAATAACAATGTTATTAGTTCAAATTAAGATTCAATAAAACTATATAATTATTATTCATAAATATAGGCAAAAATTAAGTCTGTTATGACATAGAAATCTACTTAATCTGCTTTATATTTAGTAAATAAATTTAATTAGTAACTTTATTGCCACCCTGTATATTAAATTAAGTAGTATGCATATTCTTTATAAATATCTCCCTGATATGTTTGCCATTTCAAATGTATCATTTTCTATAGTTCTATTATATATTACAAAAAATTATAAAAAATAATAATTAGAAATCTTTAAATAAAAAGAAATATTTTTTCTAAAAAAAATATTTAAAGCACCTGTTAAAAATTATGTTTTTTATTTAATAAGTTTTTTTTCCTTACTTTATTAGTTTTACTACTATAGTTTTACTTATATCAATATGCTTATTATAAATAAAAAAGAAAAAATAGATATCTTTAAATAAATAGAATTAAATAAAATATTTAAATGTTTATAAATGTTTGAAAATTCATTTATAAAATATAAGTATTTTACTTCATCAAGCAATATTATGTGATTATAAAATGATTTCTGAGAAATTGTAATTCGAGACTAATTGTTAACATTTTGTCATCAATTAATTCAAATACTATATATAGCTTAATGAATCAGGGACTGCAGAACAAAATTTTTATTG
>JAUYWI010092487.1:0-12148 GCA_034780595.1 Parotoplana pacifica | reverse complement strand
GGGAGTAGAAGAGCTTGGAAAACGCTTTGTTGGTTTTTTTGGTTTAGGCCGTAAGTGCGCAATGCTTTAATTACATATAATGTTTTCATGCACGACGTCAAGGTATTAGTAACATGACTTTTGAAAGAGAGTTTGCTATCTATGGTTATACCCAGAACCTTTATTTCAGAAAGCCTTTTGATGTTTGATAGGGCTGGTGGTTGTGTAATACTAGTTCTTGGCCTGGTGTAAATAATTTCAATAGATTTATTCTCGTTTAGAGATAAATTATTTTCAAGTGCCCATTTTTTAATGTTGGAAACTTCTTCTTCTCTTTGGGAGTAATTAGTACCAGGTATAAATAAATAAATATCATCTGCATACTTGATCATGTAATTATTTTTATATACCGTATCGAGGTCAGATGCTGTTATTGCGAACGCGATTGGACCAATAGCTGAGCCTTGGATGACGCTTGAGTTTATTGACAAATAGCTTGATAAAATGTTGTTGAATTTAGTGCTGTGTTGATGATCTTTGAAGTAGCTAACCAGCCAATTATATATGTTGTCGTCTATTTGCATTTTTGAGGCTTTATACAGTAGGGCCGAGTGTCTAACGGTATCAAATGCCTTAGAGAAATCCAAAGCTATAACAATAACTGATTCTTCTTTTTCAAGTATGTCTGTTATCTTTTGCAAGAACGCTATATGTGCTGCAGTGGTGCTTCCCGTTGGAAGAAAAGCGTACTGATTTTGCAGACTTGCTTTGAAAAGCGTGTTACTCAGCGATGGAATTATTATTTTCCGTATGAGTAGCTTTTCCGTGAGTCGTGATAGAATGGATGTTAGGGAGATTGGTCGTAAATCGGCGGGTGTTACAGGTTTGTTGACTTTTGGTATTGGAGTTATACATGCATTCTTCCATTGTGTGGGGAAATATGATTCATTTAGAGATAAATTAATTAAGCTTGTAATAGAACCAGCTATGATTGATGAAGATAGACTGAGGAACCACCAGGGTAGATCGTCAGGACCAGAAGCTGTTTTCCGAAGTTGTTCGAGTTCTTTGAGTATTTCATCTTCTCTGAAATATTTGATCGGATGGTGCTGCGCCGTAAGCTTTAAAAGTGGCTCGGTGTAATTTGGATCAGTGGAGATTTTAGCATAGTGCTGATTGATCATTTCTGCCGTTAAATTTTCAGTATCTGTGTTTTGAGTTTTATGAAAAATATTCTTGATTTTTTTCCATGCTTTTATGGGGTTTTTGTTGCAGTCAATATCTGTAAGATGTGTGTTATTTTTATTTATTATTGCCTTACGAATCTTTTCCGAAATTGCATTTGCTTTTGGTAGTTGACCTTTTCGCATCAGTGAGTTCTTCTTCCTTAGAAGACGTTTAATCGTTGGTGTGATGAAACAAGGATCTCTCGAGGTTATAGTGACAGTTCTTAGTGGAAAATATGTATCTCTGATTTTGTTTATTTCGCTGTAGAAGTTATTGAAGGACTGTTGTGGGTTTTCCATGTGGATTTTGATTTCCATTTGCGGTATTGCCTCTTTGAAGACTTCTCTTTGCTTTGGCGTACTCGGTCTGAATGTTACTTTTCTTCTTAATTTCCGTCTTTCTAGGCTTAGGATTTCGTTAGAGGCTATTATTGCTTTATGGTCACTTTTAGGTAGTGGGTCTACGACTTTGATATATTTGTATGCAATTGATGTAAATAGCTGATCTAGATGGCCAAGTCCTCTAGTAGGTTGAGTTACTGACGGAGCGAGCCCCGTGCGTTCGGACACCGTGGTCACAGGTAGTTGGTTAATGTCTCCTGCTATGATGATTTCTGCTGTTGAGAAGTCGCTTCTGATTGTAGTCACGCACGTTTCTATGAAGAGTAGAAAATCATTAACAGAGTAGATTGGTTTTGGTGGGTGGTATATGCATCCAACGAAGAGTAGTTTTTTTTTCGTATTGCAGGTTTTTATCCATAGTAGTTCAAAGTTAATTTTATCGTTTCTAGGTTGCCAGACCTCAGATTCAAATTCATTAGAGACGTAACATGCTACTCCACCGCCTTTGCGTTTGTTCCTATCTCTTCTGTACAGCTGGCAATCATTGGTTCACAGCATTTAAAAAAAGACATCCGAGGCTATGAATTATCAAACCTGAGGTAAATACGAATTTGGACCTTAAGAAATCCATAATATTGATGAAACAGTCCAGAAAACTGGAAAAAATACAACCCTTTTCAAAAGTAACCGTAACAGTATAAATAAAATGAATAAAAGTCAGCAAAATATTGTTTCCAAACAAATTCCACAAATAGTGATCCAGAAAAAAAATTGTGTAATTCGTTTGGAAACAATATGTTGCCGACTTTTATTCATTTTTTTATACTGTTACGGTTACTTTTGAAAGGGGTTGTAGTTGCACCCCGTGGAAAGAAACAGGTTGGCGCTTTAACATAAGCAGAAAGAGGACGGTGAGTGCAACAGGAAACAGCCTACCTCCATTTTTTGTATTTTCCAGAGTAAACTTTCATTCTCATTTTCTCAACAATGCTTCCATTGGAAGCGACAGTGGATGTCATCCCTTTGGCTGGATGACAGAATTGTTATTTGTAAAGTATTTGGGTCACTTCGCCACCCATACTAGATAACCATGAAACTTATATTTCTATCGAAGGTTTAGATTTTGCTGAAAATGGGATTGTTGTTTTGTTATCTTTCCTATCACACTGCAGTCATAAACTACAACCCTGGAATCTTAACAACCCTGGTAAAACCATGACGATATTCAGGGAATTGTGAAGATTTCTTTACCTAGATCTACTTTACAACTAATATTCAATCTGAATTTTCTTGCACTGGCATATTCCCGTTCAACAAGGAATTTTTTTGGATGAAGAATTTGCCCAAAATTACACATTGGATCGCCCGAAACTGTTTCGAACAATAGAACTGCAACTGAACTTGTTTCTGTCAACAGTAGGTACTGCTCTTGAACCTCCTTCCTGCATTGTCTGAACCAACTATTGACACTGAAGCAGTCCTTGAATCTCATGTTATAACATGGGTTGACAATTCAGATACTCCCAGTCCTGCTTTAACAACATTTACTACTCCTGAACAACTGGGACCATTCTCAATAGCCTTACCACGTAAACCACTTCAGAAAAGAAAGACGAAAAAATCTGCTGTATTGACAAAGTCAAGGACTATATCAATAAAAAAAATACTGGTGTATAAATGATTGAGCCTCCACTTGAAGTAAGAAATATGATAGGTATAGTTGGGTACAACTCGTTAAGTCATCTCAATCAGCACAAAAGCAAAAGTGAAATTCAATCCAAATAGTAAAACATAATTGCTCACATTTTAGCTGGAATTGGAACTGACCGATTCGAAAAGGGCCCAAGCCTGGTGAAAAATGGATACGTTGTATCGGATATGGACTTGGGGCTCATATCCTTTGTTGCAATAACGAAATCGGCGGTACTATTGAGTGTTTCTTTTGTTTTATTTAGAAAACTGATGTTACATTAATTTTGTATGTTTGTTATTTTATCTGTTCTACGTGTTTCAAAATTTACATACAAATGTGCTTTTTACAACATTTTATTTCAATTGACCATCGGATAATCTATCACTTAGTTTAACAATAAACACATAAGTCGAAGTGATTTGGTTTCTAAAAACTTATAAATGTATTCAAGAATTTTTGCCAAGTTACCTCATGGGCTGCTCCAATTTATCCCCGCTACGGGTTAAATTGGCACATGTTGACATTGCCGTTTTGAAACAAAATTATGAAGTAATGAACACCAATTGTAATCATGAAATGTGTTCATAACTTAGACAACATCGTATTATGTTTAAATGGCAGTTAAATGTACGACTTAACGCGTGCTGGATGGTGTAAAATACAAAACTATGGAAAGTGTGCCAACTAGCCCCGGTCTCCCTAATTTAAAATTTCTGTTAAATAAAAGTATAACAAATTATTAATTACCTCAGTTAAAGATTTCCATAGATCATCATGAATGGTATTGTTGTATTTGTGTTTGGAGAGGTATGACTAAAATTATGTAATGCAATTTATTATTTGACTTTGTATACAAAATAAATAGATTGCAATAAACTTTGACTACGATGTGCACCTAAATCCCAAAAATGTTTTGGTACCTATCATATGCCAAATACTTTTACTGAAACATGTCTTATTCAAGAAAGGGTCGTCAAGTCGCCTTTTGATGAACACAGAATTGACATTTGATCATTTTTAATTACAATTTAAAACTTTTTAAAGTAATTGTTTTGTAGTTTTTGTTAAAAGTTTTTTGAAATATGAGAATTAAATCGACGCAGTAAATATGGCACGAAATGCGATGTTAACTTGAATTACTCGTAGAAACTCATTTGTTATCAAATTCCATTGGTTCTTAACAAATTTGTAAAGTAGATAATTAATTTAAGTCTGTAAATACAACACTATCTGAAACTTACTTGTAGTCCTTTGCTAAATGTTTCATTACCAAGAAATGATTCCATCATTCGCAATACAGATGCTCCCTATATAAAAATATTTTATTTAATTAAAACAAAATAATGGCCATTGATGATAATCTGACAGTTAATCAGAGTAAAACACAATATAAAGGTAAAAATCAAATCATTGCTATCTGCATACTAAACCAACAATACCATAATAAGAATATCAAAAAAATGCTTGAGGTATTCAAAGTATTTTCAAATTATTTAAAATTTTCCCCATATAACTTTTACTCATATGCCAGTAAATTACTTTCTTTGTTCCTGACTGATGTACTCAACTTCAATCTGTAAGTACTCGATTGAGAAAGCTCATATTTAAATTCCTTTTTCTAATACTCATAGATTTTAGAATGTTCTTCATTTAAAAAAAGTTGCTCGATAAGAAATTCAACCGTCTAAAAGTTATCGAATATTTCATGTTTTCAATTGAAACACATTCTATAGTTGTCAAAAAACGACAGGTTATTGATTTTTGTTTTAGGCTAACCAGCAAGCTGAAGACAGCTAAATAGCAAGTTTAGTACTCTGAATAGGGATTTTCTTTCCGTAAATTTATTGCACATAAGCAATCTATTTTTTCTTTATCATGGGCACACTTGAGTCACATTCGAGCAATATGCAACTACAAACTGTTATCAAGTCAATAGATACAAAAAAGTAAACAAAGTGACCAATCAATTTATTTAAAGTAGCAGAGTAGATTTTTTCTGAAAAAATCCAATTAAATCAAACCAAATAGAAATGATAATTTTGGCATAAAACGTTGGGCTTATGAGGCATATTATGGAGAAATCTGCGATTCAATAAAACATGAACACTAACTTTATTGTAGGAAATTGTATCAAACATGTCATTGATTTCCTCCGGATTAAAGACAGGCATTAATACAGGATGGGAATTGGTTAATGAATCCGTAACAAGAACTCTTTGAAGATCATTCAATGCAAATTGCTCATCCTGAAAATGAAAATTCTGATGTATAAATCTTTTGATATACCAAAATTTTTGGTTAATGATTTTTAAATTAAATTACTTACATAGACATAATATGTTACATAAGTCATAAAAATAAAAACTAATTGTATCCAAATTAAAAATAAAAAATAAACGAAAGAAATATCTATAGGGTAGAGGTTATTCAATAAACAATACGTTGAAAAATATTTCGATAGACCATTATAGACATTGTCTCTACGAACATAATGACTTCTGAAAATAGACCATTATAGACATTGTCTCTACGGACATAATGACTTCTGAAAATAGACCATTATTTTGCGGTGCCTGTTATGGATACATCATCAGTTAAATATGGTTTCATCGAGCTTTTTGTTTATTAATGTACGTTTAAATCCAATTATTCGAATGGAAATAAACAGAAACGGCTGATTGTTTCATTGCCACAAATTGGCTTCATAATTGGTTCAGTGCAGGTGTATAACAATCGGTTCAGTTTTTAGTTATTTAGATATATAAAATTAGTTCAACCTTTTCTTCTTTCTTTTAGCGGTACCCATATGTCTAAAACACATTTCGATTTGTTAGACATGATTTGCCTTTGTTGAATTTTGCTAATACACTAGTAATATAAGTTAGATTTTATTAAAATGTTTTGATTTTAAGTAATCAATTGTTTTTATTAATATTGTATGAACATTGGAATCTTACCATTAACCAGTCCGGATGCACATGCCCAACTCCAACGTATTCTATAAAACTGGCAAATCCTTCATTCAGCCAGAGGTCATCCCACCATTCTAGGGTAACCAAGTTTCCAAACCACTTAGGTAAAAAATAACATTTTTAACAAACAGCTTCGAAACTAGTAGACCTAACATATTCTGTATTATGCATTTTAGAATAATTTAAACACTTATATTACACACAACTAAATTTTCTAAGCAATTATACATAATAAGTCTGTGCTGAAACAATAATTATTTCTGTACATACATACGAGTAGGGATGTACCTACCAAAAAAGACTAGATTGTGCCAATTAGCTGTATGGAAAAATAAGATAATATCTATTTAGTTGAGTGTATCTGAAAAATATCTTAGTAGCTCTTAAAAGGTTGAAGAGTTTCTATTTTCCTGAACTGATTTTCCCCCAAAAATATATGGCACACAATTTTGCATCAAATGCTAAAACCTGCAAATCACCAGTAGGTACATAATAATTTTCCGGTACAGCATAAATGATAACTAACTTGATGAGCTATTTCATGTGATACAACGGTAGCAACTTTTTGTTTGCTACTTGCACTCCCAATCTCAGGATCCCACAACATTGTTTGTTCTCTGTAGATCATTAGTCCCCAGTTTTCCATGGCACCTGCGGCAAAATCCGGAACAGCGACCATGTCTGAAGTTCATATATGTAGATTAATTGTTTACATGCTACATTTTGCATAGTAAATAAATTAGAGCTATAAAAAAACTAGAGTCATTTTATTGTCTTTATAAGACCGACCAAACTTTGGTGTCTTCTAAAGTCTGGAATACGCAATGTCCATTTTTCGTTCAAATAGTACATGAGCCTAGGCCAAGTGACTTGATCAGAACTTAAAATCCCTATATTAATCAGCTCTTTAGGTAGGTACTGGCTTTATTTTAAAAGGTGAAAAAGGTGGTGTTATAGGATTAAAAAGTGCCCAAAACATAATATTCGAATAATGCATGGGAGTTGAAACTTTAGAACAGGCTCATAATTTGAACAAAACATAGAAAATTTTAAACCACTCACTATTTTTAATGTTTTCATCTATATTATAAAAAAATGCAGTAAATTGTTCATTTAATAATTTTCGAACTTGAAGGATATTTTCATTTACAATAATCAAATTTTAACTATCTGTCTTCAAAGAGGATTTATCCATTATTCCACTTCATTCAAATTTATGATTTAGTACCTATACAATACAAAATGTGTTTGCGAAACAAAAAACATATTAAAATATGAAAGTAAAACGTTTCTAAACAAGTTGAAAAGCATAATGTAGGTATTGATAGAATGAACTTCCCGCAGCGTGTCTATATTTTCACACGCTTTACCATAGGTACTATAAAAACAAATCTACGATACCTAGATACATCCACATATCTGGCAGGTATCTAAGCACTCATTATGGATGACATTATTACTAATTCTAACGATATTTTTTCATCCAAGTAAGTAATGGAATGCCAAAATTCTATGATTAGGATCTTGGATTAAACACTTCTGCCTGATGGTCCATATTATTATTATTATTTGTCTTATTGAAATCATTATCTAGTAGCCCACCTCTCGTATGTGCTATATGTCTCCAACAAGAAACAGTTTGTCATAAATGATGCGATAATGATTGATAAAAAGTCGATAAATATTAGATAGTTGTCTCCGGTAAAAGGGAATGTACCTAGCCTGCTAATAATATCTGATGTCAAAGGTTAACCTTTACAATCACTAATTTTAAAATCGTCATATAAAGCAAAATTATTTAATTATCAATAGTATGTATATTGTATATAAATGTATTGTTTTAATATCCACGCTTCAGTACCAACTCCACCATATGAAATTCAAGATTACTATTTCTTTCAGATATAGCATCATTAAGCTTAAAACTATGTATACTATCAAGCGGATCTAGATAAAATACATTGATTATTTGGTACACTCAGCAACTTAAAATAGATATTTTGAAATATACATAATATATTTTGAACTGTGTTTCTCATACCTGTTAGGAATCTGATAGTTTTGTCAGAAAAAAACTCGACAATTTTTATGGGTACATAGATTAAGAAATAGATAGACGTGTTAGTCTCCATTAAGTCGTCTACATACATTTACCTCATTTGTTAGTATTTTACCTCGTTATATGAAAAATATATTATGTGCTTTTCAATTTTAAAATACATATTTACATAGAATGTTTTGTATTTTGAGGTATTTCTCAACTATCTTTCTAATTTTAAAATGTAATTAAAAGTAAAAATGCCATATCTTTTCCACATTTACATAGGCTTAATCTAAAAAATCAATTCTCGCAAAAATAGCTGAAATGACAAATCTGTAGGTGCCAAATGTACATATGTTTATGCTGGAGCATTTCCTTTGCCGTATTTTTTTAATTACAGAATCTAAGTTTTATGTTTTATTAAACTGTATGGTATTCATGTTTTGATTTTGAAAAACTTTTAGGGAAAAAATAAAAATGTGCAGTTAAATCACTGTTATGCTGAAACTTTATGTGAGCATGTTTATAATTAAGTTTTGATTAAGGTTTAATAATTATAACTGTGCGATTTGTGAAACAAAACTCCTCTATCAAAAACTAAAAAAAAACATGAATTTAATTCGTACAAAAAACAGTACTTTCATTTGGAATTAATTACATAATAATGTTGTCCTTTTAGGCCTAGTTTAGGATTGAAAGAGTGTTCTTTATAGTCTTAAAAGAACAACTCATTAATTCTTTTTACCATTGGCATCTGACACAGGAATTTCATTTTAGTTCTTGTGTTATAAGTGTATTTAAATCAAAATAATTTCATAACTATAGTATGAATAAATAATCTTTATAAGACAGGTTTAAATGGAATAGGTACACTTAAAAACTTTCTGTATTTAACCGCTGTTGAAATATTCTTATGACTCTCTTCCCTGTAACACTCTGTAAAGAAGAGACAAAATATGTCGTGTGTTTAATTAATTGTTAAATTTTTTGTTTCCACTCAATTTTATTTAAAATTTTTTTTAAATATGTTATGTTTATTTGAAGGTTGTCTGAAATGTTTACACTTCTTTAAAAATATTTTTAGAGAAATAACGGAGTTCACTAAATGTTTCTATACAAGCATTTGTTAAATGTTCTAAAGGTTTTATATTTATCCATATTTCGATAAGTGTGCATCATTAAAAGTTTTATAAAGTATAAAAGTATAATATACCGTTATGTTAAAAACCACGTAAAATATATAGCTTTATACATGATTAATTAATTGATTTTTTTCCTTTTTATCAAATTAAGAATGTATTCGAATTACATGCAGATGGCACTGAGAATAAATTGTTGATAAACCTTCAACAACAGCTGATGATTTTTTATTAAGTTGGTTTATTTTAAGTTTTCTTTCAGTGATAAATTTTTTCCTTTATAAAACTTTTGCTCCTATAAGATATAACTTCAATGTAGCAAATTAAATTTAGAAGAAATAAAAAATGAATTAGATATAATATGAGAATGTTAATTAGATTATTATTTTATAAAAATGTAAGTTTGATCTTGCTATATTGTTACATTAAGCCATTAAGCTCAGATTTCTAAATTAACAATATACATTAACGATATAGTTAAGATTTATATCTACTACATATGTCAGTATTGAAATAAAAAAAATAAAATGGTTACCTATTAAAAGAATGAGAAATGTTACATATATTTCATTCTCTGAATTTATTCTTTAAAAAAATAGCTCTCTGTACCTGTTTCCCTCTTTATTAAAATCAGTACGCTATATTTTCAAACTGTATTGAACAAGTTTATGCGTATTTAAACTCTAAATTGGTGAAGTCAGGCTTTAACTTTTACTAGTGGGTACCTAGTTGTGGAATTGTCCCACATACTACATAGTACTATACTATTTTTGGGGTTTAAACAAGAGACAACTAAAAAAATAGCATTTGTTTCCGAAACACCGTGTATGACCTGTTATAATTTACAAACTTATCTTTGCTAACCTGTTTTATTCAATGGATATTCCACACGAAAATATTCCTCAAAAAATTCAAGGATTTTAATTCCTATATTCAAAGAATAATTTGCAGTTTGAATCAAATCCGGCCTCGACCAAACAGTAAACTGAAACAGTAGAAGAAAGTAATTAACATTTAAAAAATCTCTTTTAAATATTTTTAGACCAACCAAACATTTTTGCATTAATTGCATGACAATACTATCATGATTCAAATCACTATTGACAAAGATTCCTAACGATATAATACTCTGACCATTGTACCATATGGGTCAAAAAAATGAAAAAAAGATTAATTCATATAAAATAACTTTGATATATATTTCACGTACATTTCTTCCTTTAGAATCCTGACCAGTAATATTTTTAAATTGAGATATGACAAATGCTAGAAGATATGTTGGCATGGTCAAAGTTGGTTCGAATATATCAGCTTCCCAACCATCATGTCGTTTTTCAGTTCTAATAAGTGCCATGTTGGATAATGAGTGAAATTCAGGTCTCCTTACCAATGTTACTTGAAATTTAGCTTTGAAGGCAGGTTCGTCAAAACAAGGAAATACTTTCCGAGCATCTGTTGGTTGAAGTTGAGATGTAGCTAAATATCTGAAATAATATGATATCATCATTCATCGAAAAAAACTTATTAATTATTAACTAAAGATTATGAGGATGCATTGAAACATGTAGTAGGTAATTGTAGATACTAGTTGTTTACCATTTTTTATAAAATCCATATTTATGAACTGACCATATGAGTGCCGAATTAGTGTTTCAAAATGAGACATTTTCATTTATATTCTACCTCTATAACTGAAATTATGTTCAAAATTGATTTTCAAGACATCACCAAGTAATTGAGTGGGTGGGTACGACAGTTGTTCCATTGCAACTGACTATGGTTGACTTTACAGTTGGAGTTGAGCAAAAGTTTAGCTTACGACTATGTCTAATAACATTCCAGATTACTTTGCTGTTGATAATTCCTAAAGGTTAATGACTTTAGTTTTTTTATAAATTGATCACTAATTGATGTCATGTTGTTACACCCAACATTGATAATTTTTTATTTAACCACCAATTGTTAAAATTGAACGTAGAGGAAAATGAAGATGTCAAATACAAAATATAAATTTAAAATTTAGTTATAGTTCAAATCCTTTCTTACTTTTTTACGCCGTTTTCAATGTATTTACTAAAGTACCAACCCTTCAGATCATTAAATATTTGTGCATTGAAAGATTCAAAGGTTATCAGATACTTTTTATTTTGTACTAGATGGCTTTTCAATTGGATACGATACCATTGTCGTTCCCCGTCATACGAGATTTCTTTAACATGTATTGCTTTAGAATTTTCTGATGAATAGGAAAAAGTTGTAATGTTAATACTTGATGTTACGTTTAAACCATATGAATGAATAAATATTGTATCAGTTGGTTTTCTACAAGTAACTTTGATTGAAACACTACCATTAAATTTAAATTCTTCTTCAGTTCTGTTGTGAATATGAGCCTACAACATAAAAAATATAACTGTACCATAATTACACAAAAACTATTTTTCAAAAACTAGTAATAACGGTTCATTAATGAGGACTGTTACTATATAAATATCATAACAACTCAATTTTTATTAATTTATCAATTTTATCCAGTATTTTTTTTTAAATTTATTATTTTTGATCCTACATTATGGCTTTTCAGTAGACTGTCATTAGACCTGGTTAGCGGAAAACCAGGGGTTAAGGGAGGTCCACCACCCCCAGGTTTCGTTGATGCGAATATAGCTAATGTAGGAGCTCATGAAGCAAGACCGTCTGTGCATGGTGAAGAGCCACAACCTCCAAGAGGTAACCCTGGTGCTGCAGAACACAGC
>JAUYWI010092476.1:0-12150 GCA_034780595.1 Parotoplana pacifica | reverse complement strand
TTGATGAAATAGATGAAGGTAAAAGCCAGAGAGAAACATCTAGAAAATACAATATTCCAGCATCAACTCTAAGAGATAGAATGAAAAGCCACAATCTAAATCCTCCGTCATTAGGCACAAAAATGGTTTTACCTGAACAAGTTGAACAACAACTTGCGGAACGTATAGTATTACTTTCGAATATGTTTTATGGTATTACTATTACGGAATTACGTAGAATCGCCTATGAATTTGCTGTATCTAATAATATTCCAAACCGTTTCAACCATGCAGTCAAAATGGCAGGGAGAGACTGGTATTATGCGTTCATCAAGCGGTATCCTACTATCAGTTTGAGGAAACCCGAAGCCACCAGCATCAGTCGTATATCAGGTTTTAATCGTGAAGCGGTAAAAACATTCTATGAAAATCTTGAGACTGCATTATCAAGATATCCATATGCTGCAAATAATATTGTCAATGTTGATGAAAGTGGTCTAACGGTAGTTCAAAGGCCGCCGAAGGTTCTGGCTCGAAAAGGTCAAAAGCAGGTTGGGCAAGCAGTGAGTGCAGAAAAAGGAAAAACAACTACTGTTGTGTGTGCTATGACTGCAGCTGGCACCTATATACCACCTATGTTCATATTTGGAAGAAAACGTAAAAATCCTTTGCTGTCCAAAAATGGCCCACCAGGTGCAATTTACGAAGTTTCTGATAGTGGTTGGATTGATGAAATTTTGTTTCTTAAATGGTTAAGGCACTTTGCTGAATACATGAATGCTTCCAAAGAAAAGCGAGTTCTACTACTTTTAGACAATCACACAAGTCACATAAGTTTAGCAGCAAATGATTTTTGTAAAGAGAATGGCATAACGATGGTAACTATACCTCCTCACACATCCCATCGATTACAGCCATTAGATGTGGTCTTCTTTAAACCACTCAAGACAAGTTTCTACCGGAATTGTGACCTGTACATGAAATCAAGCTTTGGCTTGAGAATAACACCATATGAAATAGCTGAGTTATTCCAGAAATCCTACTCTAGAGTAGCTACCATGGAAACAGCAATTACTGGCTTTAGGGCTACAGGAATTTATCCTGTAGATCCTAATATATTTCCTGATGAGCTGTTTATGGCTTCTGATATGATCAATGAAACATCGCCAGTTTTGTCTCCATTAAACATAACCGTTGTGGATTTAACACCAATTCCTATTCGTATGGTTCCCAAAAATAAAGGGAGGAAACGTGCAAGGCAAAATTCTATCATACTGGGGATGAGTGTTGACTTTGACAAAGAGAACGTTTATGTTCTTCCAGAGGTGAGGTAATTACTACATAATTTAGCACCTAATGACAATATTTGAATTAAATCTATTTTTTTATAGAAAGAAACAAATGCAAATAGCCCTGAACTTGAATATGTCCCAAACACACCCACTGTTACTGATCCTGATCGAAGAAAGAAAAAGTCGTACAAGGTGACTGAAGGTCCCAAACAAAAGTAAGCATATAATTTACCTATGTATTTAAGTTATATGATAGCCGTTCACATTGGATTCCACATTCTATAAATGTCCCTGTTTTTACTTATTCCAGATGTTCAGGAAATAAATTGAAACAGAAACAATCCACTGCATTATCAGCCAAACCCCGAGCCAAAATATTTTCGGTTAATGAAGGTGCATCAACGTCCAGTAAGTTCTTTTTATAGCTTCAACCTTAAATTTGTATCTAAAACATTTTTAACATCATTGTCCATTTTCATCAGCTGCTATAGGCATAAATCGCTTCTACGAGGAAAACGAAGTCTTCTGCATTATCTGCGGAGAGAACTACAGCGGTTCGAAAAGTGGCGAACAATGGATTCAATGTGTTTTGTGCAAGAAGTGGGCACATATCCTATGCAGTTGCGACCCTTCTGATAATTATGTTTGTGACTTTTGTAGCTAAATATTGGTGTATGTATCTAACTAATGTATGAAGAAACTTTGTAATTTTGTATAGTTTTATTATAGTTTTATTTAAATGTTTAAAATATTAATATATACAGAATGCTTATTATATTGGCAAGAAACTAAAGAAATAGAAAAAGAAGTTACACTCAATAAAATTTACGTTTTACTAGAGTTTGATCACTAAAACCAACGTGTTTTACTTAACTTCCGAAGTGCACGGTATTACCCCACAACTTTTCAAATGGCAACTTTTCAGATTATTTAAAAAAAGTTATTATCGAATCGTTTTAAACGTTAGTAGCCATTTTAATTCAGATATGTTGTAACATATAATGTTTTGTAGACAATAAAACTATCTGATTATCGTTTATTAATGTATTATATTAAACATCAGCATTTTTGATTATGTGCACGGCATTACCCCACTTTCCCCTACTATATTTCGGCTAAGCTTTTATCAAGTAAAATTATTACCTACATTTAAAAATCACAGAAAATCATAGAAAATAAAAAAATATTTACTAAGATATTGATAGGGAAAATGAATAAAAATGACAATTGATAGATGCTCCATTAAAACTTATCAGTATTGCTAAAATGTCTTACATGGTTGATGCCTCAATTACTAGCTTAAAATATCAACTAAATCATACCCTTAATCGTTATTTAAATATCAATCTGCTTGATGATGCATGGCAGTTTCTATGTAAATCATACTCGTCGAACTCTCAATTTTAGATAACCCCTGGAACAATTTATTCTTTCACTTCAATCCAATATTGAAAATATTTTCGAACTAGAACGTCACCTTAAGGTCCTCCGACTAACCGGTGAGGTGTGCTGCCGGTGAGTCGGAGGACTTTGAAGTGACTGTGGGACTTCATCAAGGATCTACCCTGAGTGCATTTCTTTTTGCCTTGGTAATAGACTGTCTGACGGGTAAAGTCCAGAGAGAAGTACCATGGGATATGCTGTTCGCGAATGATGTGGTTAGAGGATTGGAGTCAGGGGCAGAGGTAGAACATATACTAGACATGTGGAAAGCAGCAATGGAGGACGGAGCAATGTGATTTAGTAGCCGGATTACGGAGCATTTGAGATTAAGAGCAGGCTCTAAATCAGTAAAGGATGAAGACGTAAGAAAGCAAGGATAAAATCTGAACCAGGTAGAGGAGTTCAAATACCTGGGTTCAATAGTTCAGGCAGATGGTGGATCTGAGAAAAAAATGAATATCGGATACAAGCTGGATGTGGTGCATGAAAGAGATATCTGGTGACAGAAAAGTACCGGACAAAGTGTAAGGTAAAATGGATAAGACAATGATGAGACCAGTAATGCTAAATAAAAAGTTGAAGGAGAGGATGACCATTGTAGAATTGAACAGGAAACTGAGGGAGGTGAGGCTCGGGTGGTTAGAACATGTGGTGAGGAAAGAGGTGGACTATGTGGGTAGAAGAGTCAGAAAGATGAAGGTGAAGAGGAGGCGTGGAAGACTTAAAAAGAAATGGGAAGACTGCATCCATGAAGACATGGAGCAGGTGGAAGTCCGAGAGAATGATGTACTGGATTGCAAGAAATGGAGAAAAATGATCCTCACCTGCGAACCCCCTAAATGTGTGAAAAACCAGAAGAAGAAAAAGAAGAACGTCACAATTTCGCTCTTCATCATATTGAAATACTGTTAAATCCAATAAAAATAAATGTTGTGATTGGAACATTGCATAAAACTCATCGCCTTATTTGTATGAATAAAATGAATATGTACTTTTATATAATGAACACTTTATTATCATCCCTTTTGTCTCAGTTCTCTTCCGATTTCTTCACAACAATCAGTTTATAAGTGGTTATCTTTTATTACTAAAATACAACCTAGTAATGTTAGGAAACTTCTTAATGTTGCTTTTTTGTAGTGAATCTGTACCTTCTGTTATGACTATTATCACAAAGGATCATAAACAACCTTTTGAAGGGATGCCTGTTGGTTGCTGCTGTTGACACTCTATCTACCACTCTTTATAAAATCTTGGCTAATTCTTTGAAACCGCTTCTTCATTTTGTTTCATGCTATCTTCTAAACACCATTTCTTTTGTCTCTAGAGTATTACTAGTCTCATTCTCCATTCTACACAATTTAATTTGGTCCTTTTGATGTTTCGAATTTATAAGGTTCTGAAACTAATAATGTTTACATCTAATTTATTTGAAGAATTCAAACACCACACTAATTTAGCATCTCTTTCTCTATCAGATTTCATTCTACTTTTACAATTGGCGACTCAATCTGATATTATTCTCATTCAAGTTAATTACTATAAACAAATCAATGGTCTTGTTATGAGTATCTTTCTCCTAATTTAGCTATTCTATGGAATCTAAGATTATTCGTAATAATGCTAATGCTATTCTGTTTTGGAAGAGATATATAGATGAAATTTTTATTGTTACTTTAAGTCCTCTTGATGAGATTCTTCCCCATGCAAATAGTTTATCTAGATGTATCAAATTTACAATTGAACTTCCGACTGACCTTGTACTTCTCTATCTTGTGAAAAGGATAAATTCGAAACAATTTTTAATATCAAGAAGTTACATAATGGTCATATTTTACATTGGATAGCTTTGTTCCTATTCAAAGAATTTTTTTTAAATTTTCCACTGAACGGTTACGTGCTATCAATGTTTGTTCTAAAAATGATAATTTAATGAAATCTCTGACTGTTCTAATACAACGATTTTTATCTAATGGAGATGTTCTTCATATTTCATAGACAAATGTCTCATGTTCTCACCATCTCACTCTAGACTTAGATCATCTTCCAATTCTTCAATGATTTACCTACGTTTTTCTTTTTTCTGAACATCCTTGGAAAGTTATTCGTAATTTGATTTCCAAGTGCAAATTTCCTGCTAAAGTTATTTTTTTTACACCTCCAAAGTGCCATTTCCTGTCTTTCTTCCTGTATTTGTAATAATATTTTTTTGTGTAATAGAAAGAATTTAGTTTATAAAATTACTATATTTGTAATTTTTCATAAATAGTTGAGACTCATCTTACCTTACATAGTCGAACGAAAGAACACCTTTCTGGGAGATCTGGTAGTCTTGTTTTCGATCATTTCAAACACAACCACCCTCACATTTGTATCTCTTTTAATAATATCTCTCTTAGTATTTCACAATCGGGTTTTGGGGACTCTTTTCAAAAAGTTGCAGAAACTTTTTAATTCATTCCCTTTGTCCATATCTATCAATTATCATTTTTGTTAATTTTCCTATCTTTTTAGATATATTTTCGAAATATAGTGATTATATTTTATTTTAATTTTTCATCCATTTCTTCACTAAAAAAATATTTTAAATTATTCTAGCATAAACTTGTTACCATAGGTCAAGCATAAGGCATGGTTTTCTAACATTTATTTTGATACCTATTTTAAAAAAATATACTTTGTTGTGTTCAATCAGTGTTTTTAATCTATTTTGTGTTTTGTGGTTGAGAAAATATTGATGTATTTGAATTTGGATTAAAATTTTGAAAAATTGATCAAATAGTTCTCGAATTATTGCAAAAAAATTATCCTCCAAGTTTTTTTTCACACAAATCCAGATTTTTCGGTCCCTTTATTATAAATGTCCTTGTATTTTAATAATACACTTACTTAAAACAAATGTACATAGATATATAATTACTAAAAGTAGCGGGTAAGTATTAATTGTTTACTTTATTAAATATCCTTTTACCCACGTCATTTTAAATATATTATTTAAATTTGGTTATTTTATTTTTACTACTTATGTAAATGTTTCTTAAAGTAGTACATGTTTATATTATATTTTAAATAATTATCAGAAGCACACGTACCGAGCGTTTTACTCTAAAATAAAAAAAGGATTACGTTTCAAAAGTTATCATCAAATCCTGTTTCATTGCGGTATCTATATAAAGAATATGATAAGTTTAGTGGTTGTACGAATATCTACAGTAGGGAGGTACTTTAAATAAAGCTAGCTCCGTTTTCTGGTTGATTTTCAGTACAGAAACACTGTAGGTACATGTTTCCTTATACAGACAAGTACTTCTTTTTGTTAATACAAGTGATTGGATTAACGCACGTGCACTTGTTAGATCTTATACCAAGGTTATTTCATTACCTGAAATATTATCCATGTATGGGAAATCTCTGCTTATAGTTCAGTAAGAATAGATTAGAGTAAAAAAGTTAAATATCAGCACATGGTTTACTATAGATGGGTTATTGACCAAAAGAAAGACATATACATCAATAATCAGTTTGATCGGCTTATTTGACATGTGGGTGCAATGTCAAATTGTCAATTTAGCATTTTCCATTTTAAACGGAATTGATCGATGGTCAGACACAGAAATTGAAATGTAAAATATTCAGTGAGTGAGCTAAGGAGAAGATAGCAAAACTTTCAAATTGGAAACTTTGGATCATGTATACTGTAATTTTATTTAGGTAGTTTAAAAGGGCGTATTGCATTTTTATTCTGATATATATAAAATAAAATGGCTAAATTATTAAAATTTAAATTACATTGATTTAATTAGATAAAGAGATATCCAAAGCAGACAACTACCCAAAAATATTATTCAATTTAGATTTCTTTAACAATATATGGCATAAGTAAATATTGAATATTAAATAATACGCTTTAAGATCATTAAAATTATTATTATTAATGGCAAAATTACAAGACTGAACTGAAATTGGTTGTCACGTGACCTTGGGAATTCAATTATGATCAATACGAAATAGAATTTCATTTAGATAGGTATTTAAAATGTGTTTCCTTTTCTAACCATTTTGTGTGTATTGTGATACTGCATTTCAATTATTGCATATAGATATGGAAAGTTTGTTATATAAAAAATGTTTCAAAACGGGTCAGATAGAAAGGCTTTGATTGTTGTAAACAATATATGTACATATACGGTAGCTACAAGAAATTCATTCATACTCTCTGTTCCCAAAAGTTTGGTGGTTTTGTTATGTAGTACACCTCATGACATACCCAGAATGGTAAATTTTGCGTTGCACAAGTGGTCCCTGTGCCTTTTTTCCTATGCTGAAAATATATAGGTGAATAAAATCTGCTTTGGTTTCCTTTAAATTTAGACTACAAATGTCTAAAAATATGATAAACATCTTCTGAAAGAAATCATTTGGTTAATCAAAACATTTTTGCTAGTTTTAATTTTGTTGCTACCCATAATTTCTCCTATCACTTAGATATAAAACTATAAATAGCATCAAAATTAAAACTATAAAAAATGTAGTTTCAATAAACGTTCAGGAAATATTTTGATTTTTTAGACATCTATAAAGTAAATTTGAGATAAACGAAGCAACTTGTTTTTCACCGATATTTTTCCAGCTTAGGAAAAACACTTTGAGTGACCCCTAGAGGCACAGAGGCCAGTACAATGCAAGATTTGCCATTCAGTGCATGTCTTGTTGTGTGTTACATACCAAAACCATCAAACCTCTGTGGACAGAGAGTATGATTAAACCTCTCGTATGTGATTTTTACAGTGAATGAAGACATGGTCTTAACATCTAATATATTTTGATTCTATTGACTACTAAATAACAGTATGATGGGTTCTCTTCTTATACTCGTATATACAGAATATGGGAACACAACAAAGTTAAATTGTACGGTATATAATCTGGTCAACACAGAGGAAAGTTTCACATTTTATTTTAAAGTGGGTAGCTTCATTAAATTAAAAGAATATTGTAAAAGTGTTAATTGATCACTCTAAACAAGGAACTAATTTTTTAAATATCTAGGTACATTTGAAATGTCCATAATTGAATAAAATGTAATTTACCAAATAGAAATGTTAAAAGTTTTTACTTTTAATGACTAAATATTTGAAAATCAAAATTTCTTAGATTCCTCTTGTTGTTTTATTTTAGCATGACAGTTGAATTGTGTTTCCATAATAAATATAAATTGCGGTAAAACTTTTTACTTGGAAACATGACATAAAAATCAATTAGAAAAGAAACCATAAATATGTTTTATTTGTTTAATGTGATGTAAACAAAAGTAAAAAAAAACAAAAAAACTGATAAATGGTTATATCCTTAAAATAAAATTTAAATTCTAGGTTAGATGAATACTAAATTATTTAAAAAAATAAATATTAAATGCAAATTTTAGCTTAATTGTAGGTAGATTATATATTTGTTTATTTTAACGCTATCGAAAAGAAGTTACACTTTGCAACCTAGAGCATTATGTATGTACCTACCTACATGTTTGGAAAGAGTAAGATAGGAGTTAATATAAACAAATTAAAAACAATAGCGAGTAACAAATTAAACTTCAAATATACATACATTCCAAATAAATATTCAAGCACAAATGCTACTATGCCTAGCTCATAAATTATATTTTGAATCAATTAAAAAAATATATGTCAGAGTTCTATTCAATAATACTAATCAACATAATTGCATCGTATAAATCATTATTGTTAGTCTACTGAATCAGCTTTTGTTTAAAAATATATTAATATCGTATGTACCTATTTCTGGAATTTCAGCTTTTAACTTTTCTCTTTCCGACTGCTGTTAAATTTATTAAATTTTCTATTTTTAAGGAAACAAAACTAAAAGTATATATAGGATTTGAATTTCATGTTGGATTGTTTCTATTCCCATTCTCCCTCTCTCTCTCTCTTGTGATTTGAGGAGAATGATTCCAATTATGACAACTTTGTTTTCCGTCTCAATAGCACTTTCTAGGCAAGTTCAACAAGCACGAAAACATTTTGATCTTCCTAATTTGAACTTGTAAATGAGCCGTCTAACAGTTTAATTTATTAGCACAAGAGAGAATGTGTTTCCTATTCATAAAAATGTGTTATGTTATCCTGTAGGTTATATTCCCTCAAATGAGTCTTCAGCAACCAGTAGATTGACAAAACAAGTTCCACCTCCAACTTTGACTTCTAATCCGTCATCCAGTTCTGCAAAAGCCGCTGAAAATGCACGCAGTAAGGTACGAGGTGTAACCGCTATCCTCTCTTGGAGTCCAGAAGAGAAAACTTCTAAGTCGTCGACGACATACAGTCACAGACGAAGATTTACCATTTCACCTGGACACGGACATGATGTTCCAAATTCTTCAATAACTAAACAGCAATCTGTTTCCTGTGCTTCCTCACCACCGTTGAACAGTAATACAGATATTACGGTACTACCAGCTGTGACCACAGCTGTAGTTAGAGAACCTATAGTTTCTTCATCAATTGATTGGATAGATTCATCACAACTTAATTCGCCAACTGATAAAAATAAATCCGTCAATCCGGAATTAAAATTGAGTCATTCTACAACTAAAACTTTGGATTTAGGATCTGAAGTTGAGTCTATCATTACATTTAGAAATCTAATTTGTTCATGTGCCAATACACCGCTAAACCATCTGAGACGAAGCATCAGCATGAGTGTTTTAGTTGAACATACTGACGACAAAGAATTTAGCAGTCACGCTCCACTCATAACCAGTGAGAATCAAGACCAACACAAACCCGCTTCATCAATGCACTCAACAAAAACTGCATGTCAACCTTTACATCATTCAGAAACAAGCCATGTTGGGTCAGATTTTTCTAGTGGTAGTCCACCAACTACGACCACATGCGAATCGGGGCACCGCTATTTTCGATCTCCGTTTCAAACTTCACCCTTACCAGCTGTTTCTTCTAATGCTTTGAAAATGATTCCTTCTATTTCTCCTCCAATTATTGCCCATAGTTCAGTATCCAATGATGAAATCAATCAATTACCAAGTTTAGTGACAAGTACGTCACCACCTGTGTCTACAGCACTTTTTCTACAGCCTCCCGTTTCCTTACAACATAGGAGACATAGTGATACAACTATTGATGTGAATTTGATTCTTATGGGTGCTAACAATGATAAACAAATAGGGCATTCTGCTCTTCCAAGTGCGAGTACAGTCGGTTGTAAGTTATGCAGTTATATGAGTGCAGCACTGGAAACGTCAGGTGGTATTCCAAGATCGAGAAGCAAAACCCATTTACATCCAAATGAGCAGCATCATCATGGTTCTGGATTAGTAAGTTTAATAAATAATTTCATACCTTTTGGAACAAAAATGAAAACTATGAAAAATGTAGTAAACATTAAAAATTGAACTTAAAATCATTTTTCTAAATATTTTCTAAATTCATACTTCTTATTAATCTAAAAACTATAAGAATGTAGGTAATTGTTATTAAGTTGCTCTTCCAAATATTTCTTCAGTGCAGTCATCATCAACATTCTAGTCATCAATATGCCGCTACAGACCTGGCCAAACGATGCTATCGGTGTCAACTTTGTGGATCATCCCTAGTTGGTGGTGGTGTTAAAGACGTGAAAAAAAGTTTTGAGGAAATTGGAATTAACTATCTACGAATGCAAGGCGCTTTACCACGTAAGTTCAGTATACGTCTAAAACTTTAGAGATAGATAGGAAATATATTATACACAAAAAGAAAGCACAAATGAATCACAAACCTTTCTATTAATAGAATCGAACACTAGGCTAAGAATAAAATTTTGGACTTACTAATTTAAATGCTAAAAAAACTGTTCTATTAGGTTTAGTATGTAAATAATGTCTTAAATTTTATTAAATATCGGATTCATCAAGCTTTACTCATTGTATTTTCTGATATAAATGATGCAACTTTGCTAGGAATAATTTATCAATGTGCTTTTCAAAACCTACTCACCCGGTCTTGCCTATAGCCAGCAATCCCGGCTGTACTTAACAATCAGAATAGTGCCTTTGAGCATCGAACACGAGTAGGTACTGGTTTCATGGTGCACTCTCGGACCACCTGATAAATATTTGTTATCACCTAAATACTAATATAATCTATGTATATCGAAAGAGAAAGGATTTAGACCAGAGCAATAGGTACCTCTCTACGTAGAGTATAAGTATAAAACAAATGTAAATGAGATCAAATTTTAATGGTGATAGACGTGTATTTAATTATGTTGACGAAATAATTGAGTTCACTGATATCGAAAACTAATAAAAATTTGAGTCCATGAGTAACACCACAACTCTAAAAGTTTGAAATCGATAATTGTTTAATTGAACTAACATAAGTCTAAGTAGAATCGTAAGTGCTTAGCCATATCCGATTTCTAATTAATGTTATTTTTGGAATATTGATATGTATATTTTTTTGTTTAGCAAAACATCAAACATGCCATTAATGTCATATTTCACTATTAGGGATATAAATAGAAACAATTCAGTTTCCAAAATAAAATAATTTCAAATTCATGTGGAAAAGTCAACAAAATTGCGGATGGATGTGTTAGTAAGTAAGTAAGTAAGTAAGTAAGTAAGTAGGTAAGTAAACGTATATATTTTTCGTAAATGGGAATCAATAGATATACATAAAAGGAGTAGTGATAGATGATAATAGTTACAATAAAATCAATAGTTACAAGGGAAATCAAAGATATAATGATAGAGTAATAATAGTTAGAAGAAAACTCATGTATAATGATAGAACAATAATAGTTGGGAGGAAGCTCGTAATTATAATGATAAAATAGGATAGGCATATTAGGCATCCATTGATTTGATAAATTTTAGGTTATTACAGGGACACAGTATGTCCCTGGGTTATTACGACAAATATTGTCACATTATCGAATTTCTACCAAACCCAAAACCAAAACGGTTTCTTTTTAAATACCGAATAATGTTTGCTGTTTTGAAAAATTTAACCATAAGTTAACTATTTTGATTTAATTTTAAATTTAAATGTCCCTAATGTCTAACTAAAATTTGTTCAATGTAGGTCTGCTAAAATCGATTTTTTTATTAAAATGTTTTATAAGACAATTTAATGACCTAAAATGGTTTATAATTGCATATTTTGTCTTTCTAAATAATTTTTGGTGGTTTTTGATTGAATTCAGTCATTAAAATATACTTTTTAGAAATTCCATTTTTGACTTGTGTTTTCGGGGTTGGGCTGTAACCCATTGGACCTCAATTTCAGACTTTGGGTAAATTTAGAATATTTTTACACGCCACATTAATAAACTATTAGATAATAATAATAATAATAAATAGGCTTTATTTAAGAACACTAGTAGACAAACGCTACATAGAAGTACAACAGTACAG
>JAUYWI010092465.1:0-12151 GCA_034780595.1 Parotoplana pacifica | reverse complement strand
TTTAAAGATGTGCAAATAAAAATTTGTAATGGATTTAATAAATTTTTATTTTACGCCGCTAAACTATAGGATAGCCAATATCCTTAGGGTGATTTTTTTCTTAAGAAATTATTTAATAAGTTTGTTTAGTAAAATAATTTTTTCTGAAGAAAAACTGACCCTATCTATGTATGTATGACTGTGAATTTAAAAAATACCATCTGCCATGTAGCTAACACTATACTTAGCCACATGCCAAATGTGTTATTTTAATAGACCATCTGCCATGTGGTTAAGTATGGCAAATATCTTATGAAAAAGTGACCCTAAGGATTTTTTTTTAAATTAACAATATTTCAAATATTGTATTGTTAATTTGAATGTACATCTCAGCAAGCATTTTAATATATGTGGATGTACACTAGAAAAAATATTCGCAAGATGCCTGGCAAAATTCCTCTTTTTATTGTCTTCGATTTGGACAGCTGAATAATAGGCACTTCCCATAGGCAATAATTCTGAGATAATAAACATAGATTAGATAGAGATTAGGCCAATTCTATAAGACAAATTGAGTAAAACTGAGCTTTAGAATTAAGGGTTATTGTTAGATAAAATTATCCAACCCAACATTAACAAAATCATTCACTGCAACCCTTCTTATAAGCTAGTCCCATATCCTTTCTAACAATGAATCCCATATTTTAGACATTACTTTTATCATCCCAAATTTAAAAATAAAGAATTATAAAAGATATATATATATAAAACTATTGCTGTCACTCTGCAATGTTGTTTAGAGCCAAAAATAAAAAAATATTACACTTCCAGATTCACCCCAATCTGGGGTGAATCTGGAAATTAAAAAATCTAGCATTTTATACATGAAAAAGGCATGTGTTATTTCAGATGTATTTTATTTATACTAACAGCATATTTTTTAGGAAGCAATATTCTCAATATCTATTGTGTGAACATAAGTAAATTTTTTTAATTATTACTACTTATCTTATAATAGAAAGGGTATTTGATAGATTGATTAGGAAGAAATATGATCATATATTATACATGTTTTGCAAATGGTCCTTGTCCAGTTTATATTCCACAAGCACAGTACACCAGAATATTTTTAGATAACTACATCTGTTCTATCCACTGCCAACTCAGTTAAAAGTGAGGTTGGTAAGAGCACTAATCTGGTCATTTATCTACCATGGTATGGAAGGATGGATATTAAAACTGGCTGCTAAGTAAAGGCTTATCAATGCACCAGAGATGTGGATTTGTAGAAGGCTTCTGAGAATCATCTACAGAGAACATATAACAAATTCTAGCATCTTTGAAGAACTAAGAACATCCCCCTTCCTGTTAATTTACACACATTCAAAACTGTCTTTCTATGGATACCAATGTAGAGAAGGGGGGTTACAACCTCACAAGAGTAAGAGTAATTCTGCAGTTTAAAATAGAAGGTGGCATTGAAGAGGTAGACCAAAGACCCATTATTTTGACAACATCAGAAAATGGACTGGACTGAGTATAGATGTAGTCAATTTTACAACAGAGAATCAAATGGGTTGACTAAAGCTCTGCAATGAGCATGCTATCATCATCTTCACTATACACTTTAGACCCTAACCTGGTTGAGTTATGCACTTACCTATCAGATATATCTCAAAAAGGTTTGTTCCAACCTAATCTAAGATCAAAGGATTTTGTCATATTTAAACCAGATTCAAACTTGTTTAAAGCCAATTAATTCCATTTCCATTATCAATAATAAAGTTTAATAGACATCAAATATTTATTGCTGAAAACCATAGTTTAATAATAATATTACTATTTTCACATTGATTTGATAATTCAGGTAGGTGTTTTCATGTACACCACCTATCTATATTGAGTTACATGGTTTCATTCAATTTTCTTAAAAATACATTATATCTTTCTATTTTCTTTAAGTTAATAAATAGTAGGGCAAGGTTACAGTATTGATTGTTAAATTTGATAGTTTTTCAGTATAATTTCCTATGTGAATGTTGTTGACAATGCTCATTACAAAAGTAAATGTGGTTGCATGAATAATCAGGAAAAAATGTCATGGAATGTACTTATTACTACCTACTGAAATAATTGATACTCTTTAAATGTTACAACATTCAGGATTAAATGCACTAGTGAAATAAGTATCTATTTATAGAATACATATTATATATAGGTTTATAAGGAAAAGGGGTGGTAAACTTATCCAACTGTGTTTACCTCCAGTAGCTGTCAGCCTTTATCTTTCTATAAAAAACACATAAATAAAAGTCAATATCTGTTTCTGGTTAATTTTTCTTTTATGTTTAGTATATTGGTTGATTGTGTATTTTGCATTTTCATAAAAAATGATATTACTTTCACAGCAAATGACTTATGAAGGTGTATAAAAAATGATTTTTCACAAAAAGGATAAATTTAAGATGCACTAAAGTGTAAAAAATGAAGTTACCATGCTGAAAATATGTGAATTATTTACATCAATGTGAGACAAAATCTGTAAATACTGTTCAATAAATTGTTCATTATTTTAATTTTTTTGTTATAACCAATAAATTTACTACTTCACTCTTTATCCATAGGTGAAAATTCTTACCAGAACCATATATTATTCTATTCCTATGAAGCTTGCTATGTCTAGACATCATTAGACTGATAATTTTGCACTTTAGTGTAGGTTTTTATAATAAAGTCTTCAAATAAATTCCATTCCTATTCTTTTATACAATTTAAAGGGAAAATTAATGTAGTTGCCAACTTTTTACTAAATGTGCTAAAAATGTTTGCCATAGAATGATCTAATGGGAAACCCATAGTGACACCATCTATTTGGGAGAAATATTTGTTATTGACAGTAAAAATGCCACTTGTTTCAAAAAATTTAAGAATTTGAGTTATAAAGATAATTAGCTGTAATTCAACAAACTTCATCTAATGAGTCATTAGTAAAAAGGGATTCAACACAAAGCTGTCAAGATGATTTTATTATTTGGTTTATACTTACTTAAGGATTCAAGAAATTCAGAAGTTGAGTTTTAATGAATAATTAGTGGGTATATTTGGTTTTATAAATTCATCTAAGTATTTGGCAATTTTATATTCAGCTGTGTTGAGCATAGATACAACAGGACAGAGTGTGCAATTATTTATATGTATTTTAGATAGGTCATATAATTTACATTCTTGAGAGCCAGAATGAGTGATCATTTTTAATGTATATTCATCAACATGAGGTTTGGCATCTTTTTGATGAAGTACAATAGTTTATTTTCATTTTTAATAATGGGGTTATTTTTGAATTCATTAATATTATATTCAAGATGTTTGAATTTTGTTTCATCTAATCTAAGATTGTTTGATTCAATTTATCATAATAATCACAAGAATTTAGAATTTTAATATTAAAATTATTATTTTTTAGAAGTAAGAGTTTTGTGAAGAGATTGATTAAATGAAGATTTACAGATAGATTTTGGTTTAGTAAGAAAGGAGTAAATAGGTCCTTCTTTGGCAAACATTTTTTTAGCACATTTAGAAAAAAATTGGCAACTACATTCATTTTCCCCTACATTTTATAAAAGGTACGTTGATGACATGTTATGCATTCTTAAGTCTGTTGATCTTGATATTTATTTATATTTTAAATCATTTAAAATCTCCTCCTATTTTACTCTTAAAGATAGAACTGAACTCCAATTAAAATATGGCATTGTTTATAAATATACTAGTCAGGGAAATCCTGATAATTCCTATATTGGAAAGACTAAATGGCATCTTGGAAAACAGATCCAAGAACATTTTAAAGTAAATAACTCAAATTCTCATTTTTGTCATATTCTAAATTGTCAATTTTCTACAAAACCTAAATCCAATTTTAAAATTATAGATAATGCTAATAATGATTTTTTCCTTAAGATAAAAGAAGCCATTCACATAAAATCAACGAAACCAAAATTAAATTCCCAACTTTTTAACTCTGGCTCATATTTCTCTCTTAAAATCCTCTAATCACTTAATAATTTATTGTACATTTATTTACTGTATATTCTTTTAATGTACCATATCTTTTGTTATTAATGATTTTGTAAACATTTCTGATGAAGTTTATTTGACAATAAACGAAAATGTTTAATATGGTTCTACTTTGTTTGTGCTATTAATAAAATAATAATAATATGTATTTTTAATTATAGATATTGGGAAATGTCTGGAATAATGATGGATAATGTTCATAATGTGCCTGAAGAAGTGAGTATACTATATCTCTATAGTGGCTAAGTACACAGCTTTGAAATTAAGAAATTTAAAGTAAAATGTTATCTTTATTTTAGGTTAGTAAAATAATGGCACCATTCACACTGTCAGTGACTCAATACAAAGAAATTTCTGATTTGCTAGCTGCAAGTATGAAAAAAGGTCTCAGTGCTGAAACACATGCCACTGCAGCTGTGAAAATGTTTCCCTCTTTTGTCACTAAAATACCTACAGGAAAAGGTAATTGAAATGTGAAGTGTCACTAGAGATCTTGATAATTTCTTTCTAGTAAACTGTTATTATTTAACTTCACCAATGAAAAAATATAAACAAACACAAAACCATGAGTAATAATTTGTGTAGACCTACTGATTAGCTTAAAATATAGCAGTTGATGTTGGGCATATTGGAGTTCCATAATGAACATAATTAAACTCTAAAAGAATACAAAATAAAATGTAAATTTTAACTTTATTTCACCATATTTTAACATATAATGTCAATGGAGAAAAACAAAACTTTTCGGTTATTTAATATTAAAGTTCAGGTACTAAAGTCAGATCACAAATATATCACTCTCAGTGTTTAAGAGTAATAATTTTTTTAATACAGGAGGTATACTTTGATAAAATATACTACTTATTTATATTACTCGCAAATGATAGCCCAGAGTTGGATTTTTTCTTGTGGAATTTAATTATTATATTTTTTGGTTTATTTATACTAATTATCTATTCACTAATATGGTAAAATGGTGCATAGATGACTAGCTGTCTATAAAACTTTCTGCTATTGTTTATATTTTAGAACATGGAAAGTATTTGGCTTTAGACTTGGGTGGTACTAATTACAGAGTGATTTTGGTAGATTTAAAAGGTGATGGTTCTCCACCTAAAATCCATGGAACTACTTATGCTATGCCTAAAGAGAAGATGGTTGGCAGTGGAGAAGAGGTATGGATACGTACAGTTGGTTGATGTCAACAAAAATAATCCGCGTTTTATAAGAATTTTATTGTTTCTTCCTTATCTAGCAGTTCCTATGATGTCATTAACACAAAAGATTTGACAAATTTCATATCCAGAATTCTGGCATAAAAAGTTTCCTATGATCAAATTTGAGATTTAAACTTATGCAGTTATTAATGAATTGATCATATCCAATTTTAAAATCAGTGGATATGCCTGCTTTAGAACTTTGATAAAGTTATGACTGGCAAATAACCTCAGAATGAATTTTTTTTCTAATTTAAAGATCAGTATTCAGACTATTTTTACAATTGCTATTTTTTTTATTATTTTAGTTATTTGATTATATTTCGGACACCATGTTTGACTTCATACAATCACAAGGAGTGGAATGTGAACAGCTGTCATTGGGATTTACTTTCTCCTTCCCCTGCAAACAGTTAGGTTTAGACAAAGCAATTTTGGCCCGCTGGACTAAGGGTTTTGCTGCAGCTGGAGTAGAGAATAATGATGTGGCCAAGTTACTTCAAGATGCTATTAACAAAAAAGTGAGTTCTACTTGTTTTAAAACGTGATCTAATAATAAAATTCTAGTAGATTGATGCTCTCGTTCTCATTTAGATGCAGCTTTATTCTTTTAAATGGGTATCATTTTAGGTAGTGGATCTTGTTTACCTATTTTTCAGGGAATGAAAGTGAAGGTGGTGGCTGTTGTGAATGATACGGTTGGAACTTTAACTTCATGTGCTCTTCAAGATCCTAAATGCGCTATTGGACTTATTGTTGGTGAGTTCTGTAAATTGCTAATTTTAAAATAAGAATTTTATTCTATCATTTTACTATGATTTAATAAACCTCTATAGATTTTTTTATTGACACTTGTGCGTCCCAGACAATCCTCCATGCTTCTCATGTCAAGTTACACAAAAGTTACAGATCACGAGTTGGTAAGTGGATCTGTCAGTAGGTGTTATTTATTCAATCACATTTCTACTGACATTTTGAATGTTTTCATAAAGCGCAATATGTTAATTAAAGGTGTTAGTCTGAAAATAAATTTGTTTTATTACAAAGTGCGACAATGCCACGAGCATATTCATAGTGAACTGCTTTATTTTTGTGCAGTGTTTTTAACGTGACTATGCGAACGCATACTTCTTTCTTGAAAATATGTATGCTGTTAAGAACATTGAAGTCTTCAAAATTACATAGGTGTAATACTTATTGATTTCTATACCAAACAGATTTGATTGTTTCATTATTTGGCAGAAAAGCTAGTGGGTGTGTTTGACCCACAAAGTTATTAGGGGAAGGTGGGGTAATAACGCCCATGCTATTTTCTGCCAATCTATAATGAATTACATCTTCACTTTGTACAATAACAATGCATTTTTAATGTATTTGTTTTAGTAACTTAACATTTTTTATGCATCAATTTTTGGCACCATAATTTAAAATTTTATGTTTTTGTGTGTGTTCATCTAACAATGTGAGTTCCTTATTTAATCTATATTTTTTGTTCATATGTACATACATAATATGGAATAATTTAATTTATTCCTTCAATTATATGACCTTGCATAATTTATGTTAGGCAATAAGTCGTATTTCATTCATACCGTATGTACAATTTTAATTCATAAAAATATATACATATAGTGGGGTAATTACGACATGTCAGAACCTAATCCAGAAACGAAATGTGTATTTAATGAAACACAGGAAAAACAATTGATGGAGCATACCTTGTTACTATCAAAACTATTTTATTGACTTTCGAGAATTGATTTTCGGCGTCTAGCATACGATTTTGCATTAAGGAATTGGATAAAACACCGCTATGATGGAGAGACATGGTATTATGATTTTATAAAGAGAAACCCACAATTGTCTCTACGTAAGCCACCAAAAACAACAATTATAAATCGTGTCATATCCTTTAATAGAGGTTCTGTGAAGAAGTTTTTGACAACCTTGAAGCACTACAAACACAGCATCAATTCAGGGAGGCTCAAATATCCAATGTCGATGAATCAGGATTTTCTAAAGTTCAAAATCCACAAAGAATGTTGACAGAAAATGGTCAGCACCAGGCTGGACTGGTAACAAGCGCTAAGCAAGGTCAAATCACAACAGCTATCTGTGCAATGAACGCATCGGGAACATATATACCACCTCCTTTCTTTTTCCAAAGATGTTGAATGTCAGATATATTGATGCATGGTGCCGCGGCAGGTTCTATTCGAAGAGTATCAGATTCTGGGTGGACAAATAAAGAAATTTTTATGGATTTGTTAAAGCATTTTGTTTAGCACACACAATGCTCACCCGAAAGAAAGATGTTATTGATATTGTCACTATCCTTCTATTTCCAGTGGGAATTTGTCTCAACCAACATATTGTTGAACTAGAATGTTTTTTCTTGGTTTGTGGGGAATCATATGGTAATTCAAAGGACAAGGAGAAGTTGATTCAATGCGTTATGTGCCATTTGTGGGCACAGATGAATGACATAACATATATTTGTAATTTTTGTTAGTTTTAACGATGTTCTGGACTTTTATATTATGGATTGTACAATTTGGGCGTTATTACCCCAAACAAATTTAATATGAAAAAAATTCACCTAGTGATTACACTTTAAATAAATTTATTATGAGAATTTATTTCAACTTTTCTTGTTATGGATTTTATAGTAGAAAATAAACTGATGCGTAATATATTATATTTACATTCAACATTCAGTGTAGAAAAAATATTGATTTTCCCTTACTATGGCGTTATTACCCCCACCTTCCACTAAGAATAAAAAATACATTTTGTGCGCGATTTCATAATTAAATTCTTATGGCCTCTTAAAGTACGTGAAGAAAACTGACCAATTCGGACATCCAAGAGACTCACTAACTTCTTTATTTGTAAAGGTTTCTAGCTCATTGCATTAAGTGGATAATATCAAACATATCAAAGCAATTTTCGCATCTACAAAAATATTCTACTATCACCATCAGCTCTTTTGATTTTATCGAGGTTATGATCCTGGGTAATGGCCGATTTGGAGGTATTTTGAACGCGGTTGTTCTTAATTTTTGCTATCCATTTTGGTAGTGTTCTTTTTTTCGTTTATCTACATTTTCCTACAACGGAGTGACGAACCAAGCAGATAATTGTGAGAAGGTTATTCAGATAGATCTGTACCAAAATGAACCAATGGGTACCCGATTGAAGCAAAATATTTAAGATAGACTGATTTTCCAATAGTTCTAGATTTATATATTTTACAATTATGAATAAGATGGACAATAATGACAACTACAACGCCAATACATATGCATAGTGCTTGAACTTTGAACATTCTGTGGTCTATTTATATCCTTTTCTCTATATGTTGAGTATCTGCAACCTTTATAGTTTGTACAATAGCTGTCGCATTCTTTCTTAGTACCAGCGTTATGAACTGGACCATTAGGATATACTAAAATTAAAGCAGATGAGTAGATAAAATGTGTAGCTGTTTAGTGAGCTCACATCTTTTAACACTTTTAACGTTATAAAGTTTTAGAACAGGTCAACCGATCTGGATAAAATTGAAACCAAAATAGAATGTGATAAAGGGACACTACTTTTGGTATAACGTTTCGAACCCCAAAATTTTCATCTGGAAATGTGAGCATCTACATAAATGATTTTTGTTGTCATGGGATAATGTTATTGACGAGCATTTGCTATTGAAAATTCATATTTCATTGTTGCAACTTTCTGAACTATTTGGACTATTGAAGCTTTTATAAAATTCACATTTGAAAAAGAAATTGTCAGGAAAGAAAAGAATGCTTATGGAAATTGTGTTTGGAATATAGGAAAATTGTACTATCAATTAATAACCAAATGTACATAAATGTTATATGTTAAACTTTCGAAATAAGAGATCTTACCTTTTAATTGTATTTTAAATGCACATTGACAAGCTAAAACTCTTAAATCATTCATTATATTTAAATTGATTAAAACAAGAACAATAACTATTTGTAGAATCATAATAAAACCTTTGTACAGCTAAGCTAAATTGTTAATTTATTCTGCATTTTTCTCTAATTTTAATTCAATATTTTAACATAGAGTAATAAATACTCAGTTAAAAATTTCTGTTTATTTTGAAAAGCTATATTGTGCAGTAACTGGTTATTAATCAATTCTATTAAATATTGTCTATTGATTAGGTTACAAACGTATTGTCAATATTTATTGTAATGATTCGTAAACATGATTAATGCATAATATCATGAATCAACATTATGTAGATTTATAGTGATTATTAAGTAGAAGTGCGAAATGGTTGATCGACAGGTTTGGATGGTTTAGTAGAAGTAGTTGAGAGTAGATTATGGGGACTTTGGACAGTGAAATTGTACTGCTCAGTATCAGAAGTTGAAGACAAAAATTGAATTGAATCTTTCATTCCATTTTTTCTTTCAGTAGGTTTGATGATATTTGGGTGGTCATGCATTGCTCTTTGTTGTTTGTCGACATGGAACTAAGTCTTTCATTGATACGATTGACTCTCGACCACTTCAAGTTCATCTACCAAAGCATTGTTTTTGTTTTTGTTTTGTTTTGTTTGCCAATTCGACGAAATAAAACTGGTCCATCTTTTGCTAACCAAGTTGGAAGCGAGTTTTCCTGGGGTCACCGTCGTGGTAGAATGTGTGGAGGTACATAGAAAAGATAAAATACTGGAAAATACATGAGATAGTACTAAATTATGAGTCCACAGCGCCAGTTTAACGTCTCTCCTTGCCTATTCCGTTGTTGGTTATATGTAATAGTCTTACTCGAAGCAAAATTCTGTGAGAAAAGGTATTTCTCTATTTCTGTTGATAATAGATGTTTAAACGTTCCATAGGAGATGTAGCTTTTTAAGATATAAAGCTCAGGGCATATCTCCAGAAGATCGGTAAAGCAAATAGTAAATAAAATTCAACGGATTTATAATACGTACAATATGTATATGTATACGTACAATATACGTATAATATGTACATAATTGGCTAAATCAGGACGGTAAATAGTACATAGTATATGAAATCATAGATATTAAATTTTATATCTACAGATATAATTTAATATCTATAATTGAGAGATATTTCTGCCAACAATATTAATAGAATGAATCTTTATATCCAATGCACTGTCTATAGCAACCTTCTTTATTTAGGTATATAATGGCAGGTAAAATAATATTGTAAAAAGCTAGGTACTTTCAGATTCTTCATCCAAACATTATCATTGACAAATTTACTGTTACTTCCAAGCTTTTCAAAAAAATTTTTACAAGAAATCTTCAAGATGCTACGAGTACATAACATATTATGGCAAATACAAAACTTGAAAGTTTAGAATTTAGCGTAATATTATATAGATTTTTTTTACTAAAATTAATGCGTTATGAAAACATATAAAGAAAAAGCAATATGTTTGATTTTGTGTAAATATCTAATTTTCTAAACTTACTGGTAAGCATACGAAAGTATAGTTGGAATTCTTCCATATAAAGCTGTCAACTCCTAAACACTTCTCTATAATGGTAAGCGTATTTGGAATATCCATAAATATCTGTGAATAGAAAACATAACTTTTCTAGAATTTGTTTTTTTAGATAAATAAAAATGTCTGTTCTCTTTCTCGGTTACCTAATTCTACTGTTGAATGGAATATTGATGACAAAAAATGAAGTTTCGGCTTGTCAGTGTTTTTTAAGAAGAGCAAATAATATAAAATGTAAGTTTAATGGGAAAGAGCAGTGAAGGATATTCTACTAACAATTGACAGATAGGTAAATAAGGTATTTTATTAATTTTTGCCTTCAGCATTCCAGTGGCGGATCCAGGGGGGGTGACTAGGGTTGCTAGCCACCCCCCTCATTACCATTTGAAATTCGGAAATTTTACACTGTAGTCGGAAATGTATTATATCAGTCGGAAATTTTTTTATTGTCCACCAAAAAAATTGTATTTGTTAACCTTTAAGACCTAAGACGAGTCTTCCCTCTGAAAGTTACTTAGATATTAATGTGGCATTCTCACAATAATAATACACAAATTTAGATGCAACAGTGTTATATTCTGATCTTTCTCTTATCTCATTGCACAGTTCTATCCACCAATCATAATTGATTGAATAAGGTAAACGGAATTCAACACAGTAATAATATGTTAATCAATAAGAATAGATATACAAACAAGCAGACAGATAGTACTAACTAATTTTTAATATACGTGTCACTTTCAAATTCATGTGGACATCGTCGTATGCTGAGTAACCGGTGAGTATATTTCAAAAATTATTTATTTATGTTACACTTTTTATCAGATTATAATAATGCTGAGTTTCTAGTTAAGTGACAGATTATATTATTATATATATTTTTATATTACAAGTACCTATAAAACTATTATGAACTTTTAATAAGATAGAGTAAATAATAGAAAAAACAAGTCATATCAAAGCATAACCCCTCGCCAATTTCTAATTTTCTAGACCAAAATTAAATTTGGAATAGAACTAACTTAGTTAGATTAGTTTAACATCTGTGGTTTCCGAGATATTGACAATTATTTGTTATTTATTAGAGAATGTGTGATTTAGTAAAATATTGATTCTTTAAAATTTTAGATGGCTCCTAAACCAAAAAGACAAAAAATACAATGTTTGGTTTGTTCTAAAATCTTTGATTCAGACTATAGACGGAGACACAATGAAAAAAGTCATGCAGACTTCGTATATCCACTATTAGAAACATGATGGATTCGTGCCGAGAGTTATACTCGTTTTTTCCCCTAAAAGAATGAAATTCTTTGAAAAGGTTATACTTGCCTTATCACCTGACAATAAAAAGTTCAGATTAAAGA
>JAUYWI010092454.1:0-12152 GCA_034780595.1 Parotoplana pacifica | reverse complement strand
ACAGTAATCCATTTTATCACCAAACTTATAATGATAGATTTTGGAATAATTGTCAAATTGTTACAACACATTCTATCACTTATAATACTAGCAACTTTCCCAGAACATTAACTAATTTAATCAACAGATTTAGTATTACAAGTTCTGGTAGACTTACAAAAACTGCAGTAATGTCATTGTTCCTAATAACATTTCTTATAATAGTCACACTTATGATATTTTTGGTACTATTTGTCATGTTGGTTCTTCAATCAGCCATGGCCATTACATTTCTTATATAAGAATATACATAGTTGGCACAAATGTAATGATTCCATCATCGCAAAAGTTGATTTTGATGTCCATTTTATGTCAACTAGTGCATATTTAGCCTTTTACAATTTAAATAGTAACTAGATTATGGGAAGAGTGACGGTTGTGTACACATAAAACTGTTCTATGGATTTTGATTTTCAGATTTTGGATGAACTAGATATTACTTTCAATCACCAAGCTTGACTGACCATCTTATCATGCTTCAGCTTGAATGTATAACAAGATGCACATGATTATATAGTTATGATTTGATTTTGAAATGTTGTTGATTTTTAAATGAAGCCATATTTTACACATCTTTAGGGTTAGATTATATTCATTTCTAAGGTAGTAGTACAGTTGAAGGCTTGCAAGATTTTAATTTGTATGTTTGCTGCAGTAAATATTTCATTCTACATAACATATTGTACTACCTCCCTATGAAGGGCTTCCTACAATACAATCAATTTGCAACCAATAGATATCTACTTTTCAGAAAACCCATGATACGACAACCTACATAGATAACCGTGTTAGGTATCTTTGACCATAGACATTGAACTGCCAGCTTGCTGTACAGAGCAAGCATTGGAGGCCAATAGAAAATTGATTTTGAGAAATTCACAATTGCAGTTCAATGGTAGGTATTTTGTCGCAAAATTTATGCAATTTATTGTATGTTGTCCCAAGCCCCCAATTTTAAAACAAACGTCATTAAAATTAGTTGAGTAGATTCAAAAGTTGATATTTTTCAGCTGAAAAAACACCCCACTTCATACACAGGTAATAGCCCTTCCGTGCTATTGATTAGTTCCCTTAAACCGTACATAATCACCAAACAAAACATTTTTTGTAAAAAAAACTATCGATCTTGTTCTCTGCCTTCGGGCAGGTCCATGTTTATGGTTCCACTTTCTCCACTGTTACTTATTTCGTGCCAATTTTTTAAGATCTGAATATGACACTCTTATAAGATCCGTTAACATGTTTTCCATGGTTTGCCTTGGCAGTTTTTTAGAAGTCTGCCTTCAATGACTGTTTTCAATAAGTTATCTCTTCTCAATATGTGACCTATCCAATTTTTCTTACGCTTGGTAATTGTATTTAGTAAATTTCTACTTTCATTGATATCCGCTAAGACTCCTTCATTCGTCTTCTTCTCCACATTCACATTTCAAATGCTTCGATTTTCTTCTTTTCATGTAGTTTCCACATCTCAGAACCACATAAAAGTATTTTTTAGATTAGTGTCTTCACTATTTTCTTCTTTGTTTCTACTTTCAGACGGTTGGTTAAAAGTTCTCTTCTTTTTGTAAATGCTGTCTTTGTCATTGCTATTCTATTTCGAATATTTTCTTAACATCTTTCGTCTGTAATTATTCCTCCCAAATAATTGAATTTCTAAACTTGTTCTATTTGTTGGCCATTCAGAGTAATGTTGGCTGGGTCGTTTCCCATTCTTGATATTTTCATTATTTTTGTCTTCTCATATTGAACTTTTTACGAGTAGATATAATGTTGAGTTTGTTATACCCTATTCTGTGTCTGCTATTGTCCCTTGATCATCCGCAGATAGTTCTTGTATTAACTTGCCACCTATCTTAATGCCCTCATTGACGTTATCGAATGCTTCATTCATCATGTGTTCGGTATAGATTGAGAAGAGTAGTGGCGATAACAGACATCCCTGCTTTATTCCTTGTCCTATCTCTGCTGGATCTGAAACCTTTAATTTTTTAAGTTTGCCGTATGATTGATGTAGAGATGACTCTTCTGTCTTTTCAGTCAGTTTCTACTCATGGAAATGAGTATTTTCCAATTCACTTTGTCAAATGTCTTTTCAAAGTCGATATTTGTTCTATTCTTCTTTCTATGATTGTTCGCATTGTTCCTCTCGCATCCGTGGTTCTACAGACACTTCTAAATCCAAATTCTTTCTTTCCTATCTAATTGTTGGCTTAGTAAGGATATTTAGTATTATTTTCGACACATGTAATATTAGACTTTTTTCTATGGTCTGAACATTCAGTTGCATTAAATTTCTTCTTTAATGGTATTATAATTGATTTGTAGAAATCAAATGGCCATGTTCCTGTGTTATACATATCATTGTAAATTTCGGAAAGCAATTGATCCAAGTGCCTTCAGTAATTCAGAAGGTATGTTATCCGCTCCTTCGCTATTATTTTTTCATATGTTGGATGGCTACTTCTATTTCGCTACGCAGGATTAATTGGCCTTTGTAGTCATCATCTATTTCTTCTTCATTTTCTAATTGCAGTTTGTCTTTGTCTGTATTCTCTGTTTTATTGAAGAGATCTTCAATGTATATTTCCATTGATTTCTAATTTCAGGTTCATTTGTGAATAACTTTCCATCCATATTTTGAAATAATTTATTCTTTATCTAACAGCGTTTTAATTTTATACATTCCTTGATTTTGCATTCTTCCTTTTATTACCATGTCATAAATGAACTGGCATGTTTTTCGCATGTTTATAGCGTGTTTCACGTGTTTCTCTTCTCAGTTCATTATCTGGTCTTCTGTAGTTTTTCCGTCCATTCTCATTATAGGTGTTCTTCTATTTTCTACGTTCCTCATTTTAGCAATTATCCCATCCGTTATCCATGGTTTTTAGGGTCTACATATCTTCTTTTTGTATCCAACAGTTGTTTTTTTCTATTCCAGTTGTCGTTCAGGATATTCTTGCTGTCAGGTGTTTTGAGTGGTAAATTGTTCACTGATAATGTTGTTCTTTAAATTTCAATATTCTCTTTCTTCCGTGGTTTTCTCGGCTTTACATATATTCTTGAACTTCAAATTTGTCTTCATGATTATTAAATTGTGGTCAGTGTTGATGTAGTCAATTTGATATCAAGAAATATCTACCAGGCACTTCCATGTGCATCGTCTTCTCTTATATTGCTGGAATGTTGTATTTTTCAATACTATTCGATGTTGTCTGTAGAAATCGACGAGTTGTTGTACTCTTTTGTTTCTTGTACCCAACCAAAAATCATTGATTTCTTTACCATCTCGTTCTTCTCCAACAACGACTGTATTCCAGTGTCCCATTAAAAATATTTCCTTTGATATCACGTAGAAAAAGATCTTCTATCTGATCGTACATTTCTTCAATTTCGTTATCTTTGTGCTGCGATGTTAGCATATATACGTGCATTATGGTTATGTTCGATGACTTTGCTCAAATTGTGATCATAAGAAGTATGTCGCTTTTCTGGACTGTCTTAATGATTCTTCCAGCGTGGTGTCTGTCGATGATTATTGCTACTCCTTTTGTTGCTTCTTGCCGCCTGAGTAGGTAATTGTGAATCTGTTGCTGGTGAATTCGCCGTTGCTTTTCCATCGGGTTTCGCTGAGCCCAGTAGGTTGATTTTGTGTTTCTTCATTTCATTTTGAATATTTTCGAGTTTTCCGTCACATTGCATCGTTCGTGTGTTCCAAGTACCAACCATAGTTCGTTTACGGTTATTGTTCTGGTAGCCTAATGAAACCCAGTGATTCTTAGTATCCCCCTGCCTTTTAACGCACCGCGTAGCCACCAGAGTCCGAAGGTCAAAGGGCCACTGAGGACTAGGCATCGTGTATTGATAGAGTTGTCCGTAGGGTCATTCAAGGAAGATATATTGACAGTGGTTTCCCCTTGCCTTCTGTCACAGCTATTGAAGCCAATTTTAGGAATAGGATTCGGTTATGTCCTCATTATACTAATGCGATTTAACCATTTCTGGTGATGCCATTAGCAAGTTTTACTACATCCGCCACTGGAGTCCGAGTACAAAGTAACACAACTTTTTAGAGATTAATAACTGTAATCAATCCTGAAAGTTCACCTTCTACGGGATTCGAACCTATGCCGGATGAAGAGCTGAGGATCAGCAGTAACTAAAGTCTAACCCCATAGCCAGCCAACTGGGTCACAGAGGAACATATTAAACAAACAAAACATTTTTTACAAAAAAAAAAAAAAACCTAATACCATTTTTTAAATGTTAAATGATGAACATAAGAAATGATATCAACCTGAAAATTTCCATGCAACCTTTGTATTTAACCAAGGCCGATGAACATATTCCCTCAAGAAGTTAGAAAAGAGGGTTAAAGTAGTAGTGTTGTTTTATCCAAAAAAGGCAGGAGGCCAGGTTTAGTTTATTGAAATGATCCAGCAATTACATTCAAACGTCTAGAACTTTAATACAAAAATTAAATGGACGTCATAGAACATTACCGTTCTCATCCCTTCTGTTCATCAGGTAACAAATTTGGGTCACAATTTGATAGAAACAGTCTTAGTATGGATATGGTTTTTAAATGCAATGTTATTACAAAAGTAATTCTAAAATCTTTTGCAATATGTTTCCTAATCAGTTTTAAAGATTTATTAAACTCAAACGTACAAAGCGACACAGGGGGCGATTTAAAATAACGAGAACAAAGAAACCCAACATGGAAAACAAATGTTTTAAAATGGCAATAACAACAGTTACCCAATGTGGCTGTGATTAGAACTATATAAATAGATCTATAAATGGAACATTAAACAGTTTAAGGTTCTAACATTCTAAAAGGACGTTCTAAAAAAAACAGAAATTTACTAACCTTCATCAGTAGCTCGATAAAAATAGCCCAAACTGCCAGCACTAACAACGCTCATGTTATCTCCATCCACAGACAGACCACCAACACTGGCCCCCAGACGTCGCATAGATCTGCGGGGAGACGGCGGGGCCAAATGACTGGCGCTTGTCGAGGCCGGTCGCTCTCTCCTAATCCCACTGTATCGGAAAACTTGGCTTCCATCACCAAAGCTTCCGCCCCCACTAAGCCTAGTAGCAACACTATTAGCCTCATTCGGGGAAGAAGCATTGCTATTGGTTAACAATCCGGATGACGAAGCATGGTGATTGGCCAATGTATTAAGCCGGATTGATAATCGATTATTATTCAAGGGTGCACTGGGTCCAGATGTTTGCCGCTGTATTGAACGTTTGGGAAGGTCGAAGTTAACTGTGATTTGAGGCTCAGTGTTTGAAACATCTTCATGCTTAATCAATGGTTGATTTGGAGTTTCATCAAAGGACAAACGAACATCACTCATAGATATAGAATTTTTACGTTTTATACTCATACTTATTATCAATCAAAAGTTTATTCAAAATTAACAGAATCACCAGTTCTGGATGAAAGAAAGCATTTTCGAATATGCAAACTAATCAACTAGTATTTAAATAATGTTCACAAACAAATATAAACAAATCCATTATGTAGGTATTAAAAACTGTTACAACTGGAAAATATAGATTAATTAAATATACATCACAATAATTCCAATTATTCACTGGTAGTAGGTACCCATCACAATTCACAATGAAGTATTAGCTATAAATTATATTGCTGTGTACTAACCAGCGATCTACACCTAGCTATTTCATATTCCAAACAAAACAAAAACTGTATTCGGCCAATCATTTTCCATATAATTTATTTAAGAAATGTTTTGTAGGAATTTGATATTACATAGGTACACACACACATAGGTACAGATAATACGAGATAGTAATTTACGCTTTTGTAAACTTAAACAACAAATAAATGTTAGCTTTCTATAATTGCTTTTCGTTAATATAAGGAAATGTCCATGGTCAGAATGTTAGTTTTTAAATGAAATAATTAATTTCTCCATATATGTTAGATTATGTAGAGGATATTTTAAGTGGTATTGCTTTCATATATAAGTTTATATAGAATTTTAATACAGCACAAATGAACATTTTTGAAGTAGTTTTACAATAAGATCATTTTGTCGCTGTTTTTCATAACTAACATAATATGTCATTTTTGTAACTTTTCAAAAACGAGCTGTAGCAAAGTCCATCACATTCTGTCTATAAGTAAAACTTACAGCTCATTTTAAGACATCAAAAAACTTTAAACTGTGTTTTTGAAAAGTTAAAAAATGACATACGTTTGTTATGCAAAACAAAACGATTTATTGACATGCGATGTCATTTAAAATCTTAAATTTCGTCATTTTGAAAAGCTGCACTTGAAACCATTGTTTCATTTCTCCAAAATTCAGGAAATATGTAAAACGAGATATGGCCAAAATTACATTAAAAAGTTGTCAAGTGATTACAATCTTAGATACCTAATCAAAGTTGGAAGCGCCTACCTAAATCTATACATACGAATGATACGTATCTAAATTGTAGAATCTGTTTCAACTTTATTAGGTCTTACAATTAAAAACCAAAAAAGGTCAAAAAGTATGTTCGCTCAAACTATAAAAAAAGAAATTATTTTGGATGTTAGAACTAACTAGATAGTATAAATTTGGTTTATATGAAATTTGAGAATAATTGAGCAATGCAAACAAATATCACAATTTTAATTCTCGTGAAAAATGTAACATTCATAGGAACCAAAAACTGTTATACCACGAGTAACTATACAATTTTGACTTTGTTATTTCTAAACTTTTATCTATAAACGATTGTATAGGTTTTGTGTCTATAACCCACATACAAGAACTAGTGTTGTTTAGAGATGAAATCTTATTATATTATGCATGAAATTTTAAAAATTAAAGCTAACAAAATCAAAATTGTATAGTTACTCGTAGTAATTCAGTATTAGATTCTATTATGAACATTTCATATTTCATTAAAAGTAAAATTGTGGTATTAGTTTGTTTTACTCTAATATTTGAAACTTTTGTATACGTAAACACTTACAAGAGCAAAAACCCAAAAATCGTTACACTTATTTTTAGAATTTGCAAACTATTTAGTTGTTTGTCATGAATTAATATGAAATTCTTGTTGCTATGCAATATTGGACTATCAATGTCAGATTTCACAAAAATATGTGAATAAGTTTTTAATAAAATAAACTATATTTTTAAAAACCCGAAATACATATCAAATCATGATGTATTTGCAACTTATATCTACCAAATATTAAGCTATTCTATTAATGTTAAGCTTGAGGTTTGATTTTTCAAAAAGTACATTTTGGCTACTTTGGCCGAACTTTATAATTTCAGAGGGCCCTTAATCAACAAAAGTTTTGGTATACTGAGCCCAAAATCTTTGTAACTTTTTATTTTAAAAATATAGGTAAATTTTAGCAATTTTAGCCCAATTTCTAGTTCTCAGAGGGCCGTCAGAGATCAAAACTTTTTACCACCAAATTTCAATTCAATCGATTAAAACATTTTTCGATTTTCCACAGTACCCCTAAAACAAGTGTAAACTAAAACTGTATGTGGATAGTACTCTACTCAGAGATATTTAAATATTTTGCCTCTAATATTACAAGTTGTGAATTTTTTGGTCTGACAAATCCTGCTAAAAGATTTTATTAAAATATATAAAAATTAAAGAATGTACAATTCTCACAAATAAAAGACTATTTGACCTCAGTTTTATCATTTAAAATTAATGAACCTGAATTATAATAACTAAAACTTGTCAATATTAAGCAGATTATATCCAAATATCCCATATTGCAAAAGGTACTAGTTTCACTTCCACTAAAACAATCATTCATGATAAAGCAACTGTGGGTTAAAATTTTAAATGTAAATAATTCATGTACCTATTGACATTTTCTAAAATAGGTACGTACAACCATTTGTGTAAATTAGAAACCAGATGTGCTTTTTTACATGACAATTTACGACTAAAACATTTATTTAGCTAAAAGCTAAAAATGATATAATCTTTTAGCATATCCCCAAATTATTGAATTATTGATTTTATTTATATTATATTTAACTGAAATTTCAAGTAGTATGTATATTGTTGGCCTGTAGTTTTTACCCAGATTTGTTTCCTAAAAATACACAATTACCAACCTATGTACATATGTACACACACTTAATAACATTTACAAATAGAAATAAAATTGTTTTCACGTTGTATAAACTGATGTGAAAACAATTTTATTTCTACTTGTAGATATTACTGAGTGTAGGTTGGTAATTGTATATTTTTAGGAAACAAATTCGGGTAAAAGGTACAGGCTAACAATAAGTATATTTCACTATCCTACTTAAAATTTCAGTTAAATATAGTATATAAAAAAATCAATAATTCAATAAAAGTCAATGTAATTTGGGAATATGCTAAAAGCTTTTATTTATATTTTAGCAATATCTAAATGTTTTAGTCGTAAATGATGATGTAAAAGAAGCACATCAATTTTCTAACTTACACAAATGGTTGTTTAGGTACCTATTTTAGAAAATGTCAATAGGTGCATAAATTATTTACATTAAAATTCTAACCCAACAACTGCTTTATCAATTTTTGAGACAAGATCATTAATGATACTTCTGATTTTATAAAAAAAGAAGATAATTGACCATTATTAATTCATTCATATAACATAGGTACCAATTTACAACAACAAAACAAAATGTTTAAACAACCATAAATTCTCAAAAAATCAATAGTTCGGTTGTCGATAAATAATACTAACACAATTACAAATTAAATAATAATTAGATGTCATGTATTTCCTAAAAACAAATTCGTTCGAGAGAAATTAAACAATATTTTATCCTACAAAGTTCTGATAATTTCTAACTTTGTGTCTATAGAAGGTTACTTAGACAGAAATCTTAATTTCATTTCTTTCAGCTTCACAACATGTTATCGATAATAACAATCAAGATTATTTAAACCTCCGCCGATGGAATATCCCATTTCAGGGATTATAACACGAAAATGTCGTTAGTTAATTGATTTTAAATTTTGTTCCTCAAAAAGATTGTACACCAACCAGTAGTACTACCTACCTACATAAGATATTTATTTATATGCACTAAAAGTAGATTGAATTCTTTACAGCAAGCCTTCTACATATCTACGAAGGTTTGCATTTTTGCTTATAAAAATCTCGATTTTGTGAAACCAAAAATTGCTCTTAATAACGTTGGCGGTTATAATTTAAACAAAACTAAATTAGATAAACATATCTTTAAAGTATTATTGATATTTTATACCTAAATCGAAAAAAAATCTATTAGTACACCGACCATAAAATGTTGGCATTAATTTGGCCGTTTATTAAATAGCGAATATTAATAAGTATTTCATGTAGTGGATAACATTTCAAAATAACAATTCAATCAAAATAAGAAAAATAATTAATGTGAGTGAATTCTACGGAGTCGCTTTATGCTTCGTAAACTATAAGTTTACAATAAAAAATTTCTCAGATAATACTTTTGGTTTCCATTATGCTACTCATTTAGTAGCTATATAAGACAATAATGGAACTATTAATAATTTCTTTAAATATTGGCATTCAAATTACACTAAAACAAAATAGGTTCCATTTTGGATAAATAAATTAACTGTTTCTTATCATTAATAACTGGAATTTTATATAAAAACATTTTACCGTGTAGTTTCCTTTTAATTCCACTGTGTTATTGGTCTTCTTGTCAAAATAGAGATAACTAAATGGAAACAGTTATCTTTCGAATTTTTATTATATTTTTTTCTAAATTTTCATCATGAATGCTTTTTAGTGACATAACTGGGAAGGGAGCGGCCCTCTTTTTTAACTACAGGGTAGTGGAGTATCTAAACTATATGTATTTTTTAAAGAAATTATTAAATCATTGTATTCATAGTCACTAAACTTTTAAAAAATACGAATATTCTATCATCGTAATTAAATACAACATAAATGTATTTGATATGGATTTCGATGAGCCTTTAATGCATTTTATTTGACTAATGATTTTTATCACTACTAAATGATTTATTTCTTCAAATATGTCAGTATTTGTGCCTACATTAGGTACTGACCTCCCCCACCCACACACACACCCTCTAGTTGAAATTTTGTTCCGATGCCACTGCTTTTACAAAAACACATTACGCAGTAATTCAAAGTGGTTGGCTAGACAGTTTTCAACAAATGGTAAACCTACGTAGGTACGTGATCTCTACTTGTGATCTCTACTGTGATCTCTACTCGTTTACGACGTATTGAAAAAAACTACATAATTGAGAATTTATAACAATCCATAGAAATCAATTAACTGCTAAGGTCTATCGACATAAAAATAATGATTTTCCCATTAACTATTTCCCATTACTCTATGGTATTTATAGACTAGCATTCCGTTGAACATAATTAGAAAAATAAATACATTTCATTGGAATACAGCTTTCTCTTATTGTTTCAAGAATCAAACAAGATGAGTTCTGTGATTGGCTAGAAAGAACAACTAATTCTTGATCGACTATTACAGGAAATTTATCAGAATAATATACAGAAGTACCTAAATTAAAATTCCAAATTGGGACTTCACACTTTGTTAAATATTTTGTTTACAAAATTCTAAAATTAACTTTTTAACAAATATGATATACAACTATAGTGACCAGCTACTTTCCCTCAGCTACACTACGCTAAAACAGTTTAATCAGCTCAGCCTTATTAACTCTGATGATGTGGGCAAAATTATTGCAGTGGTGTTTTATATAATTGCATTTATATTGGCTTCAGTCGGTAATGGTTTAGTGGTGCTACTTGTGATTAAATATCAAAGAATGCGAAATCGAAAAAACATTTTCCTGCTAAATTTGAGTATGGCAGATTTAGCAGTGACTTTCTTCTGTATCCCGGCAGAGGTGGCTAGGAATATTTATCCATATTGGATTTTTGGGGAATTGCTTTGCAAACTGTGTTTCTATCTTCAAGGTAAATATTTGAACATAGTCTGTTTGGATCATAAATAATCATTATTCATTATTCCATACTCACATATCTAAACAGTATTTATAAATATTGTCATATAACAATATTTTAATGTTCAAAACTACAAATGATATAACCGCTACAGTACAGAATAACCATTATTCAAAATTCCATATGAATAAACATTATTCATAATTCCAAGATCAATAACCATTATTCACAATTCCAGATCAATAACCATTATTAAAAATTCCAGATCAATAACCATTATTCATAATTCCAGATCAATAACCATTATTCATAATTCCAGATCAATAACCATTATTCAAAATTCCAGATCAATAACCATTATTCATAATTCCATATCAATAACCATTATTCAAAATTCCAGATCAATAACCATTATTCAAAATTCCAGATCAATAACCATTATTCATAATTTCTGATAAATAACCATTATTCCTACATCATATTCAATAACCATAATATTCATTATTCTAGATCAAATTCAAATTCAAAATCAAAATCAAGATCCATTATTAATCATTCATGAGAAATTGTCGTTATTCCCTATCTAATCTGATAGTTTGTGTGCTAAATAAAATATCCCTAGCTATCCAAAATGAGAAATTAATGTCTACTGATTTTGGAGATCAGATCATAGAGGAAAACATAAACAATTTTCTCAAATTATATTTTAACAAATAAAATCATTCTAAAACCACTGACATAAACTAATATTAAACCATTTTAATATGTAGAATAAATCTTTACTGCAGAACACATAAAAATAAGAAATAATAATAATAAATAATATCAGTCAAGCCTTCGACAATATTAACATCATAGAAATGAATGTAATCTAACCAAAAGATGTGCAAGAATATAAATATGGTTTCAACATAAAAACAACATCCCTTCAAGATCAAATCAAAACTAGGGTAAACCGGGGCCGGTTGGAAACTTTTCTTGAGAGCGCATTGTGTAACTTACATATAATTAAATAGGTACTTACTTAGTACCCTATTCCACTGTGAACAGTTATTTTGAGGTGTGCTATAACTATTGAACATATTACATATAATATTACTATTGGTCTATTCTGTTGAAATTG
>JAUYWI010092443.1:0-12152 GCA_034780595.1 Parotoplana pacifica | reverse complement strand
TCCTCGTCACAGAGCACTAGATGGTTGTCCATGCACTTCATCCGGTCCCCAATCAGGTCCTTCAGTGCCATCGTACATGACCCTGGAAGTGGGGAAACGAATGATAACGCCTCATCCAAAATGTGCGGATTACTTTTGACATAGAAATCAGTTCTGATTTTGTTATTTGTCTTTTGAGATAGCAAACATACAAATCCCTTCTCTTCAAATTTTTCAGAACCATTCTAAATCGATTTACAAGTTCATTATATCATTATACTTTCACATGCATGCATAAAAGAAAAATATTCCGGATTACTTGAATATCAGTGGCATATCTAAAATAAACAAAATAACAATTACAGTTCAGTTTTTGGTTTCGCCCAACCTCTGGCTCATTCTGAGACAATGAATATAATATACGTTTACCAATAGACTTCTGAAAATTTATTTATTTCAATTGAAATATTTACAAAAATAACTTTATTTAAAAAATGATTGTTTATTTTTATATAAATAGGTGGTGCAGAAATATTTTGCACGTAATATTCACTAAACTATTGCAATATAATTTAATTTTCATATTTATATATGTTAATTTATTAGAAACCTTTAGGGTAAGTAATCATGCACATTATGTTTCTGTTTTCTGTTTGGCTTATATACTAGAGATAATAAACATAATCGATTTTCTTAATTGTAGTTGAATTGTTTTTGTTAGTTAATGTAGCTTTTGAAAAATAATGTTAATTGATACATTTAATAAATCCATTATTTCCGAAGGTGATTGCGTGATAGTTCCTAATTCATCAAATTTTATACAATTTAGTGTGAAAATAAATGAAACAACTCAAACAAAATTTGGTGCAATTAAACACAATGAACTTATTGGACACAAATATGGGACTAAGGTATGAATTTTATTTCATTTATTCCAACTAATACTCGATTTCTATCTTTTAATATATTATCTATTACAATTAAGTGTATTGAGATTGAGAAAATAATAACATTGCAAATATCAACTATGTTATGATATGAATGACATGACTCCTGATGGATGACCTATTCTCTGTCTTGACTCTTGCTTGACTTGACCATATCGAGGCATATCTATATAGATTTCATTTTATCCACTATTGCCAATTACATGTCAACTTTATATGTTACTCTTACAATATCCATTAACATGCTTTGCCTTAGCAGTAGCTGTTGTGTTAGGCTTTGCAATAAATCTAGAAATATTTTCTCTAATTAACTATGGCAGTAACTCAAAACCTAATTGAAAAAAAAAGTTTATTAATATTCTAATTAATCAAGACAATCAGAAGAATATTTGGTATTGTTTTTAATGCATAAGAATATTTCATTATGAATGAATGAAGCAGAAGCTTATCAAAAAATGTAAAAAAAATATATACTAAAAAAACTATCTTCAAAAGTTTTCCTATATTTTTCAGGCCACTCACTTTTAAACTTTAGTAACATACTTTTTAAAATCTATGTATGACATATTTTGGTAAGAGTCATTTTAAAATATGGGGCAAATTTGGAAATGCCTGGTCCAAATACCAAAGGCAAAATATCCTAATTAATTTTAGATTATAACTAAAAAATTAATTGAGATAGAAAGCTGATTTAATATTCTAATTAATCCAGGAAATAAGGAGAATATTTGGTATTATTTTTAAAGCATAAGAATATGTTGTTATGAAGCTACAGTCATTAGAAATTTATTTTTAAAAGTTTAGAAAATGTATACCAATAACAATCTTCAAAACTTGTCCCATATATTTCAGGCCACTCACTTTTAAAATTTGGTAACATTTAGTATCTATGACATATACATTTTACAACATTGGCTCTGACCTCTATTAGTAGTAAGCCATTTTAAAATATTGAATGAATCAGGAAATAACATGGGTAAATCCAGAATTGCCAGATACAAATACAGAATTTTCTGGATAATTCACCACCCTTTAGGACAAAGTAAAATGGTGTATTAGGCATATTGGCAAATTAACAGTATTATAAGTCTCCAATTCTTCCAATATAAATAAAAAAACAATGTTAGATTGCTAGTTAGGGTAGATATATAATAAAGATAGAAAACAAGATTAAATACTTGGATAAGTACCTAACATTTGGATAGACATTATTTATTATACATATCAATACCAATCAATGTAGTTACTAATCTGTACTATAGTCAAATACATATATAAGTTGTAAAAAAAAGTCTGAATTATGTAGATGAAACCACCTATACTTTGGAAAAGTTATCAGAAATTTCAGTTTGAGCTTTACTGGTAACTTAATTCTTAAAAACAGCTGAGGAAAGAATTGGTCTGTAACTTTTGAACTATTTGATATTTTCAAGTAAAATTTCAATTTTGTTAGTTTCTTTCAATGATAAAGAACTTGTGTAAAAATGGAGCTGATTGAAGGAGGTGTGCCACAGCACTTTCTCAAAATTTGCTGATCTATGCTGGAATGACCCATAAACTTAGATAACTTTTAGCAGAATTCTCTTTCATATGTAACCTTCAAAAAATAATTTGGATAGGTACCTACTTTAAAAATATTAGTATTTAGTTTAATATTAAAATCCATCCATAGACCCCTTTCTGGCTATCTGATGAGCTTGAAAGTGTGTTTTTTGAAATCTAGGGTAAATTTTACATAAACTTTGAAAATTTAATCAGAATTCTGTTTTATATGTAACCTTTAAAAAATTGCTATAACTATTTAGTTCCATTAAATTAAAGTGTTTATATACATGGGCAGCATTACTGGTGCAGGGGTAGTAGGGGTTTCATTTGGCCCTAGCAGAACAATATTTTTTATGAAAGATTAAGCGTATGATTTTATTCTATCTAAGGACTCATTAATAACTTTTAATGAATATACATACATATATATTCATATATATTATTTATTAAGAAAATAGTAAATGAATTTACATTATTTTTATTACTTACGAGAAGGCATTCTTGCAAGAAATAGTTTTCAAATAACTTTTATTTTTCGAAAAAATATATTACTATTTTTATAACCCATTTATACATTATATAATATATTATGAATTTGAATTTAAATTTTGTATTGATAAGTTTTTTATCCTAGAAATATTATATTATATATATATTCATATTTAAAAACTTACCATATTGTAGCTGTCAGCTTTTGCAACGTTTTATTTTTCTATTCGTATTCACCAGGTTATATAATTATTTAAGTAAAACAAATCAAAAATTGTAAAAAGAATCGACATAATTAATTAAATGTTTTCATATTTTGTTTTTAAACACTCTATCTTCAGTTAACAGTTGTTGTTTTATCTTCTTATGTCTTAATGATTTCATATAGATTTTAACCTTTGGGATATCGAAAGATCAAATGGTAGAAATTAAAGATATATATCTATGTATATCAGAATTTGCTTTTCTGAGTAGCTAAATTGAGTTTATAGATGTATTTTTATTAAAATATGGTATTGAATTATAAAAACTATCGTAGTTTAATAGCTTACAATAGTCAGAAATAAATTTAGTTAGCAAAAAACATAATAAATCACTACTATATAATAGTATACAATAAGTATCGACAATTGACCCCAGAATTGGGCTATTAACAGTCAATTTACAGCAAATATAGCTTTCAAAATAATAGAAACGCTTAAAAATGTACTAAAAGCTGATTTAAAATTATTGCACCTATAGAAGAATATTTAACTTTAGTGTTTCTGATGGCTTATAGAATATAATGATTTGACCTGAATTTATTTACGAAAATACAATTTGTTTTATTATTTTAAAATAATAATAATCAATTCTTTTATATTTGTTTTAGTTGAGAATTAGCTATACAAAACTACTTGTTTTCGTTTAGATATCCTTCAAATTTCATAGAAAATGGGTCACATTTAACCCCGCTAGAGCGTTTAAAGGGATTTGTTGTTATTGCTTTGTAAAAGCTATTGACGTGATATTAATAGTGAAAAACAATATTTTTATAAAATTTACTACATAAACTATTATTAAAGAAAAATTGAATTTGATCTTATGTCGTTGAAGTTTTCAAATTTCAAATATTAAGTTATTTATTACATGGTGCTCACTCTATGATTCACATTATTATTATTAGCCAAAAATGCAAAAATGTGTTAGCTCACACCATAAAATAAGTGAAATATGAATAAAAGTGTGTTAGCTAAAATCATAAAATAACTGAAATACACTCAAAACTGTGTTAGCTCTTTAATTAATAAAATGTACATGAGCTAACTGACTTTCGCCCTTGGTACAATTGCATAGAATTAATTTTTAATTTATCGTTGTTTAAGGTGTAGGATGTTGGTTTTAGATATCAGTGCTATTTTGGGGGTTTTAAACAAAATTATCGATTATTATTTGGATGATTATTAACTATGTTAGCTCTTAAATTAATAAAAATCTACATAAGCTAACTACATTTTCTTGTTTAAATTGACTTAGCTATACTACCATTTATGTTACAGGGTATAAATTCTTCAAAATTGTAAATTTAAAATGCCATTAAATGAATGCGATATTTAAAAGTTACATGGATCATAGTATTGAACATGTATTATCTAACACAGACTTATAATAATCCAAATCCAAAAATCGATAATTTTGATAAAAATCACCAAACATTGTAGGTACTATACCTACACAAACTAAAGATTTATGCAGAATTAAGAAGGCATTAAAATAATGTCTTAGAAAATTGGATGCTTCACATTTATGGTAGCTATCTACAGAGTAAAAATCCTCTAAAATTGTAAATATAAGATACAATTAAATGAACAATATTTAAAATTTGCATTGATCATGTATAGAATATGTATTATCTAACACAGAGATTAATAATCCAAATACAAAAATCGTTAACTTTTGGTTAAAATCACCAAACTGGCACTGATATCTAAAACAACCATTCTACACCTTAAAAACATTCAACAAAAAACAGTGATCATTAAAGTTTAATTCTATGTAAATGTACCCAGTGTGAAAGTCAGTTTAAACAAGAAAAAAGTAGTTAGCACATGAATTTTTTTATTATTTAAAGAGCTAACACAGTTTTGAGTGTATTTCAGTTTTTTATTATTTAGCTAACACACTTTTATGCTTATTTAACTTATATATTTTATGGTGTAAGCTAACACACTTTTTGCCATTTTCGACTAATAATATTTGGATAGGGAAAAGGTGAAATTTAATTCGCTAATAAATTAAATATTCTTGAATGGAATTACCTCAAATTTAGCATGTCTATTGCATATCTTATACAATATAAGTGGACCAAATAAACAAGTCATAGATTTATCCAAAGTCATAAATTGAGGTTCACTGATTTGAGGTCAGATCCCAGCCAACGCGTTAAAATTCTAGTCACAAAGGATTCAAAAGCACTAGAAATTAACTAGAATCATTTCACCTTGTCATCTTGTCCCGTCAGATCGAGCACAATCTTTGGCGGCATCCATTATCATCATTCTCAATCTTTAACGGTCTTCCACCAGTCCCCTAAGGTCGTTGAGCGATTTACCTGTTGCCTTCTTTATCTCGTCCAGCCACCTATCTCTGGGTCTTCCTCGCTTTCTTTTTCCGTTTGATATTCCCAACACGACCGACTTCTCTAGTCCATTTGCTCTCATGACATGGCCAAAGTATGAGAGCTTCTGTTTGAGTGACATCGAGATGATAGGAGAGGTTGTCCCAATCTGCTTGAAAATGGAAACGATGTTCTGTCCCAGATACGTGTAGTAGCCTTCTCGAAACCAGAGTCCAAATGCATCAATCTTTTATCTGTCAGAGACTATGAGAGTCCAAGACTCGCAGCCATATATAGTATAATAGGAAAAATAAGTGCTTTCATCAATCGCTTCTTTGTTCCTATCTTTCCAGATCTTCTCCATCTCTGTCGTTGATGTTCTGCCTAGGTTCAGGCGTCTTGCAGTTTCTTCTTCACATTCTCCATTCTCTAACATTAATGAACTAAGGAAGTTTTCACAGATTCGCTGTTTCTCTTTTGATATAGGTATTATTTTAATTTAAAAAAACAAACAAGCTATTTTTTTTAATTTCTTTTACCCAATTTCAACAATTTCGATGTTCTCATTTCTGATTTTAAATTCATCTATTCTGGTTGTTGCCATCACCTTCGTCTTTTTCACATTAAGTAATAGCCCTCCTGCCTTTCTTCTTTAAAGGATGTTGGTTAAGTCTTCCTTTTCTCAGCTATCAACGTGGTGTCGTCCGCATATCTTAGGTTATTTAATTTCATTCGCTAATACAAATTCCTGCTTTCAGTATTTCCAGTTCCGCCTTTTTAATAATTGATTCGCTGTAAATATTGAAAAGGCATCGTGATAAGATACACCTCTGTCTAACTCCTTTTCCAATTCTCAAACTATCCGTTTCACCAAATTTTGTTGTCACTGTAGCTTCTGGTTGGTTGTACAAGCTTCTTAGGAGATGAATTAGGTGCTCTCGAATACCTATACTTTTTAATCAAATCAAAGTTCGTGGTCGACACAGTCGAAAGTTTTACTATAATCGAAGAAGCAGAGATACACGTCTTGCTGAAATTCTCTTGTTCTTTCTAGGATGATCTCGTCCCTCGATTCTTCCTAAAGCCGGCTTGGTCATTTTCTGGTCATGTGTGTTTCCATCCTGTAATGAATGATTTTGAGCAGATTTTGCTTGCGTGAGAAATAATAGCGATGGTCCTGTTATTTGCGCAATCTCTGGCAGCGACTTTCTTAGGCAGAGGGATGTAAATTGATTTTTTTCCAGATCAGAGGCCAGAATCTTTGTTCTCAAATTGTCTGACAGACAGTTGTGACAACATTTACTGCTTCTTCTCCTGCCGCCTCGGGAGGTTGTCTGCTCCTGGTGCTTTTTCCTCGAGCTATCTCGTTGAGTGTCTTTGTTACTTCACTTTTAAGGATTGGTGGTTCTTTCTGAAAAGCAGCCTCCAAGTAGGTGGCAGTGATCTCTTCGTCGCGTTTGTACAGAGATTATTTCTTGTCTGCCGTTGAAAGTCTGCATTAAGTTTTTTGATTTTGACTTGAGCTGCTACTTTTGCCTTTGCTTCTCTTCTGTCTGTTGCGATTCTGATAGCCTCTTCTAAGAGCCATTTCGATTTATTCGTTGGGTTGGGTTTTACAAGGTGTTTTGTTGCTGCTTCCTTGATTTAGAGCCATATAATTGTTATAAAACTCACTTTTAAAACAAAATCAACCTGCTTATATGGTGGCCATTAACAATAAATATGAGGCATCCAGTTTCTAATACAATATTTCTAATGCTTTCTAAATTTCTAAATTTTAAAATAGAGAAAAATAGGATGTTTCGTTTGGATTTTAGAGCCATTTAAGAGATTTTGACCAAAATATCGATTTTTTTTATGTTACTACATGCCTATTAGTCCTACACACCAAATTTGAAGCAAATTGGACTAACTTTGAAGTAGGTATTTGTTAGCTTTAACATTTTAAACTATCATTTATCTAAAACAAAAAGCAGTAGTTAGAGGTGATAGTGCAATTATCTTTTGATAATAAACCTATCCATTGAATTTGAATTATTTCGGAGAAAACAAAACTTTTAAACTTGATAAAGTTCATCGGCCCATAACCCGGCCCTATTGTTTAAAAAATTCAATCAGAATCAGACTTTTATAAAACCAATATTCACATCCTACATTTAAAAAAACGTTTTTGTTAAATTAACCTATTCACCAATTGTTTGAGAGAATTATTAAATATTCTTTCAAGAACTACTGTTAGTGTAGTAGGTAATCCCTGTAAAGTTTTAATTCTAAAATTCATTAAGATTTAATAGTTCAATGATATTTTTGATAGTGTATTAAAACGATTTATTTTTTTATTACGGAAGACAGTTTAGTTTAAAATAATGTGACTAAGTTGATTACTTTTTACTCATAGTATACAACTATGAGCAAAAATTAATTAATTTGGATCCAATTTTTACAATGTTTACATCATTTTCAATGATTTGATTACTTTTAGTGTGTGACTCATTGACAAAATTCCATGAATCCTCGAAAAAATGAAAACAGAGGCAATATGTTCTATTAATGAGTACATTCTTATGGTTTTCAAATTAAAAAAGAACCATGGTTAAGTATGCATATTTTGTATTCAATAATAATAAAAATATGAAAATCTTTATTCTATCAATCTGTAAACAAAATATTTTTATATTATTATTATTTATATAACAGTATAAAAACACTTGCGCGCTTTCATTTTGCATATAAAAAAACAGATTTAATGCTTTATAAGTTTAATAATCTTTGGCCACACAGCTTCAACAGCCTTGATTCTGTTTTTAATCTCAACAACTTTAGCGGAAACAGTATCACATTTAGAAAGACGACGTTCATGGTCGTTGATGATGGTGGAAGTCTGCTTCATGCTTCCTGCAAGAAGACTTAATTCTTTTTGACATCCACAAGTCTTCTTAGCATTTGCTGCAAAAGTAAAATATTATTGCTTGATCATGCATCACCAATATTAAAATATCTCTGTTAATAATTGTACCTATTTAATTCTCGGTTTACATTGTTAGTGTGTTACAATTTATTACCCATCCAATTTCTAAATATTTTTATTCATTAAATAATAGGTAGGATAAATACATGCTCTAAAAAATTTTGGAAAACGTTTTCGATAAGTTTTTTTATTAGTACAGATATACCTAACTACTTTTTTTGTATTTATATGGTAGTGAATTTACCTTTAGCTTCAAGTTCTTTAATATTCTTGGCATATTCTTTTAATTTTGTTAGAACTTCAGAAAATTTGTCTTTCTTTTCTTCGACTTTAACTGTATAATAGAAATATTTATTACAACAAAGTATTATGTATATAAGTCGTGTTTTGTTCCTAAAAATTTTACAAGAAATATTATTTTGGTTGTTTTCTATTCAAATGAACCACCGGAAAAGTTCAAATTAAACATTAGAAAGAATAAAACATTTTAAAAACCATGCAAACAGAACAGTTAGATAGTGATGAATACGTTGATGTTAATAGTGGTTTATGCTTGAGGTTTAACAATCTAAGAAAATACAATATACTCGTATATCACAAGAACATAGAAATAAATCAAAGTTTGTAAACGAAGTGTATGAGTTAAAGGCTAATAAATAATCAAAGAGTGATAAAGTACGGAAACAAGGAACCAAATTATGTCGTTATTTTGAAATGATAAAAGTAAACTATAAACAGGTAAACCAATGCATACACAAAAAGTGAAGGTGACATTAGCTACATGTTTTGAATATTCCTAACAAATTTTACCATTTTAATTATACTATATAATTTCATATCACTCTAAACAACTTAGCTACACACCATGATAGTGGCACTATTAAACACAGTAATGACTCAAGTTAAACACATCTCAACAAATATGTATTGCACTATGCAAATGTATAGACTGATTCAAGAGTCGTCCTCTTTGTACTTCACCTACAACTGATCAGATTTTGCATAGACAAGCTGTTATGAATCCATCCACTTTTCTTCACATAAACTAAGCCAGAATGTATTAGGAGTATCAGCTCAAACAATCCGTTGCTGATTGTAGAAAGTTGACCTGAGTTCTAGTCCATTCATAATTAATGTGTTCGGTCCTTTGAGCTGGTACAAATCAAAGGTCACATGACCTATGACATTGAAAAATTAAAACTTTGTTTACTTATAAGTTCAAATCAATGTTTCCAATTTCAAAGTAATTGGTTCAATAGTTTCAGAGATATTAAAAATCGGCTTTTAAAAACTAGCCTAAAGTTATAAAAATCAATATATGCAAAGGTCATTAATAGGTCAAAAAAGCACAGCTAGACGTATATGGACAAACAAACTAGTGTGTATCTTATAACAACCAGGCCTGTAATTTGGTTTGGGTTTGAGAACTAAAAGAAGAAGTAGAAGCAGAAGAAATAATTACCTGAAAACGTGTGTATAATATATTGCCTCTTTATAAAGGACAAACTAATGAGCTTCAGAAGTTGATTGTTTTCAGTCTACGAAATATCTCAATTCATACATAATAGCCCTTGCGAGCTATTGAGGCATGTTAACTATATATCTTCTTAATTTAAAAAAATACAAGAGAGTAACAAGTTTATTTTATAATACATAACTTAATTAGAACAAAATCTATTTAAATAAAATGACCTTAAGGGCCTACTTTAATCATTCAAATAGTTCCTGATTATAAATTGAAACATAATACGAAATATAAAAAACACAAATACATTTCAAATGGCGCATTTTTTTGTAATTTTCTATATTTACTTGCTATTTTATCTAATTAATTACAGTAAATAAATTTTATTAATAATTATATTCTCGTATTTTACCTTGAGTTGCATCACAATACAAAAATTTCCCTGCATAAACTCCATCGGTAGAACACCAATATTGGTTTGAATTGACCTTAGTGCAATAGTTATAGTTTTGGTCACGGTAAGTAAAAGGAAATTTACACCCAGCAGCTAAACAGAAGTACGTAAATTGGTAGATAAAATTATGTAAAAGAAATAATTTAATAAAAAGAAAATATAACATATCGTTTTCTATAAAAAAAAAATACTTGATAAAAATTGTTAACCTTTTAGTTTGCGTTCTTCTTCTGCCCCACTAGCAAAAATCAAACAGAATGCAAAAAGAGTTACAAACATCATGATGAAAAATGGACTAGGTATATAAAATGTTTTGAAATTTTTTAATTTATTCTTATTTATTTCTTTCAAAAAAAAAATACTTGGGTAACATTTGGTCAATATAAACTAAAACTTAATTCTAAAATAACAAGGTAATTACTTGTCATATAATAGACTTTAATCTTATTTGTTTAAGGAGAACGTTTGTATGGCCAAAACTATAGCTACATTCTTTTCTATAACAACAAAATTCTTTTTTGTGGCAGAGCATACATTTTTTCTGAAAACATGTTCAGATGGTGTACCTATATATTTTTTTAAATCCATCGATATGTTTTTAAATGAGTAATCTACAATTTCCAAAAGATTTGTAGAGTATTTGAATAGGTATAGACTGTCGTAATTAGAAAGATGCTTGCTTAAGGATAAGCTTTTATTTGCTAAACATTGTAGGTATGTTTGTATAATTAATTACTATAACAACATAGATCCATAACAATAAAAATTATAGACTAAAAGTAATTTCAAATTTATAATTAACATACGTATGGAAATGCTATAAGGAAAGTTCAATATCATACATAAATATCACGACATTTAACAATTAGCTTCCAATATTTTTTTTTGGTAGGTACCTGAAATTAGAATTTACAAATATCTATAACAAATAATCATAAATATAGTTCAAAGAAAAAGATTATACAACATTAAATTATCTTTGTCGACGCTGACTTTCGATACAGAACATGCGGACCATTTTTTTCAAAAGACAGAGTGAGTTTTACATAAAGAGAGTGAGTTTTCTAAAAAAAAAAGATTCAACCGCATTTTTCAAGAATTCTAAATATAATGTCATGATGACTTCAAATATTTTTAAAACTAAAACCTCTATATCTGATTCTAAAATCAATTTTGAGATAAAATAATGGTACAGTATTCATCTAAAACTGTTCGTTCATTTCAACGTTCTTAAAACCAATAGAGGTTTTAGTCTGAAGTCAAACTTTGAAATCAATCATTGACTCTTTAGATAAGAAAGAACCTTCTTTTTTCTCTAAATATATAGTTATCTGTAAAAATTTATATTTTGATATGTATGTTACCAGGGTACATAGCAAAGTTTACACTTTGAAGTTGCTAGCTAAACTACAATTGCTGAGATATATGTACAGGTAGGTACCTATATCTCAGTAATCGCAGTTTAGAATTTGAATGTAGGTTTGCATCAACATTCTAGTAGCCCGATTAAGTTAGAAAAAACGATTATAAAATCTACTAGGGTTCCCACAAATAAAATTTTGACAGACTGGATTGAGACATTCAGTGGTATGCAGAAAGATAAAGTAATACTAGGCCTAGTAATACTTTGAGGTAATACTTTCTGAAGTATTACTAGTCTAGTCGTATGCAGAGATAATTCTAGCAAAAGTATTACTTACTAACTTATT